>LJIJ01000151.1:0-226519 GCA_001718145.1 Orchesella cincta
CTGTTAGGAGCTTTGTTCTTTGATGGTGTCACCTTCCGTGTCACATATTTTAGCACTAAATTAGCACCAGGCAGTAAACTCGAGTCATTGTTGACTTTTCCATGGCTAACAAAATGGCGCCTGATATAGTTATTCCTTGACGGTATGGCACGGAGCCCTTGACAGCCGTCAAGTACCCAATTGGTGAGATTCTCTTTAACATATTTGGCACACCATAATTTTTCATCGTTGCCGGAGGGAAGGTGGGAAGGCTCGGGGGGAGTAACTGACTCCACGACGTGGGCTTGCGAAAGAATTAACAGAAACAGTCCAAGGCTACACAGGTAGAAGCTGTGAGCTCCCTTTAACACACTCTTTACTCTTGCCACCCTAACTGGTACCAACCAAACTGTCTTCATCTCCAGAGGAGTCACCCTTCCATCGTGGTTTGATGATTTGTCTACCGCCGACCCTTACTGCTTACTCACATGCTATCTAACATTTGCTTAACTTAACTTGCCATTTTTTTGCAAAAACAAAACACAAATATAACCTATTATAATTTACAAGTTATTTTAACTTTAGATGTTCATTATGTAAACACTATTACCCACAACTTGGTTTGGTTTTTAACCCTGGATGTATTTATAAGTCTCTAATGCATCACTTGTAATAATTTCTGAGAATGAATTGTCCTGCCCTTTCTAAGGATTGTTTACCAGCCGTGTTGTTTGGTGAGTCGAAGCGCGATGCGTAAATTGTATTTTAAGATGATGAAACTTAACCTACGGTGAAAGAGAATAATTACAAATGTGGGGACCAAATTACCAAAGTTTTCGATGTCCATGATACTCCTATCTTCAGGTTTGCGTTGTTTAATGCCTTCAGATTTGTGAACTTGAAGCAGAGCGCTTGCAGCTGATTCGATTGGAACCGCTAGAAATAACAGAATATATTGTATGTGGATTAATTAAAGAATGGACAAATCACGTATCAATTGATTCCCAACGTTTATTTCATTTCATAGTCTCAATTTATTCCTTTCAAACGTACCATTACATCGACCAGACTTCCAAGTTTCTCACAGGATGATTGTATTTGATCTTCATCTCCACTATGTGGATAGAAAATTACAAAAGTTTACTACACTGACATACATAAATAACACTACAAAGTTGACTAGTTACAACGAATGAAACATTACTTGTTGGACTGGATGCTTTGAATTACGCGAACACTACTAAGATAAGCTTCATTCCATTTTTGAATAGAGTTGTAGAAGGACACCACTACATCATTTAGTACTCGAGCAGGACCAGTCAAGTTACCCTGTTGGGGCGAAGATTTTGGTGTGCCTGTAAAAAAAACAATAGAGTTGTTAACCGTTAGCAATCTCAATCTCTAATAACGAAAATTATTTTATATTTTTCATTTATTCAATAATATAAATTAATAATTTACCTGAAGCCACTCTCCTTGGACTATCCATTCAGATTTTTCCGAAGCCGTCCCTCGAACTTGGGTATCAAATCAATGTAGTTGTATTATTGTCGGAACAGTTGTCAGTTGTGCAAGGATCCTCCACAATTTTACAACCCACTGCTTACGTTATTTTACAAACTATAGTCACCAGACAGTGGTTAAATTCTATTGTACAGTTTATTTGTAAATTTGCTCACTAAATATTAATTAAGGAACACTATTTCAAGACTATCAACTCCCTCCAAAGTTGCCAAGGAGGAGGCACTCAACAGCTTAGATGGTAGTTTGCTGTTGAACTCCAACTCCCCCTTTATCTCTACTAAATGTCGGGTTTAGATACTTTTGATTTTTTTGATTTCCTTGTAAACCACTTCTTGAACGACGTACGGGTCCTTCAAGATCAACTCCAATTTATCAGCAACCCGCTCACGTTTCCAAGCCCTTATGCTGCCCGGTGCAACCACTCTCCGCCAAAAAGACAGCACAGCTGTTGGATTTACACTTTCTTAGGCCAACGTTTGTGTAAGCTTATTCTAGATCGGGCGGCGGCTGACTGGTTCGGATCCAATGTTAGATTGAACAAAGCATGGGACATGAAAATATTTTTTTGTTCCCAAACCAATGTGTATACGCAGCCCCCTTCATATACTGAGCTGACTGAGATCTATGCGAGGGATGAAGATAATAGTACGAACGATCACACAAATATAGACTGGATTGGATTAAGTACGCTGATCTCTTCTTCTGCTACCAAAATTTCGCTTCTTTCTTGCCTCGTCTCCTCTGCTCCTTTTCACAATGTACTTTACTTTACTTACTTATGTGATATTCAATATTATTATTATCCTACCTATTAGCATTACCACCAACGAAACACTATTAGTTTACGACAGACACACTAAGCTAGTAGTACTTACGTCCGTACGTACAAACTAGTAGTAAGTGAGCAAGAAAGAGAGAGAGAGATAGTAAACTTGTAATATTTTTTTCTAATCAGCTAAAATCAACTGTGTCAGAGGAGAGGAGGAGAAGAGCTTGCAAGCGACACAAGAGAAACACTGAATATAGCCGGAGTCGTACAATTTAATAATAGAAGCACACATGTGTAGCGAGTATGTGTGTATGTAAGCAAAAGACAAGGTTTTCCTTTTTGTGTTTTGGCTTAGCAAACTTGCTTTTAAAATGCAGGACTCTCTCTCGTTGTCGTAGAGTTTTAGCAGCAGGAGCTGAGAGCTATTAAGGAAAAAAGTTTTCTCCAGGAGGTCAGTTCTTCAACTTGGTAGTGTTTTTGGTAATCTAAAAGTTGATGTGTATAATGTGTGAAGCAATGAACTGCTATTTTTGGCATGTATCTTTAAGATGTAGCGCGGGGGCAAACCTTTACAAGGCAGATGGGTTGTGTTGTGTTTGAGATTTATTGTTCCCCTATTTTCCGCAAATGCAGGAAACGATGGAACAAAAATGCCTTCATTCAGTTTGCTAGCAGAGAGACAGGGGGAGAGATGAAATGAAATGATGTTGGAGCTGGATTGGAGCTATAAGCTCTCTGCCGTGCCTTGCTTAGAGTTGCTGCTTACTAAATAGACGATGAAGCGATGAGATGATGATGGTGGAGCAGATGGAATGGATCAACTTCAACCGTGGTGGATATGTGGATGCGTGTGTGGATAATGGACAAATGGTAAATGAAAGATGGATCAGGATGATGATGAGATGAGAGATTCAATATCCGATCATCATCAGCCTCAGGCTGATACCTCTACTTAAAAACCGAATGGAACTGCCTTTGTAATGGAAAGTCGGGCTAAAAATAATTCATAATATATGCATGTTCCCTAAGTAGTTGAAACCCAACAAGAAATATGCGGAATCCTCCAGGAGCCCAGGCCAGGAATGGCATTGGAAAGCTTTGGAAATAATGGGATTAGCAGAGACTAAAGTAGGAATTGAAGTTTTGAGCTGAGGATGATCAAGAGAGAGAACTAAGTGATGTGTTGTTGATGGGTGGCTTGACTTGGCTCGGCTTGCTACATGAGTCGTTAGTATGTGACTGGAATTGGAAGTGAGAAATTGAAATCGAATTTCTGTTATATTTTTCGCCACTCAAACGGTTGAGAGAATTGGGATGAATGACAAAAGAGATGGGCGAGAGTGAGATGCATACATAATGTCGAACATAAATGCTGATTCCATGTAGCTACTTTATTGATCGTTGCAGTGTTGCAAATGTCACTCTGTTGTCTGCTCATTATGAGCACACATGGTTGTATTCAAATAATATATTATAAACGATGGGGATAAGGATATAGTTTAGAGTTTAGGGTATAAACGCCAACCCGATCGATTGGCTGCAGTACGAGATGTTCTCTCAAACCGTCTTAGCACATGAGTTCGAGTTGGACCAATAATTCGTCTGAATTCTGACTTCTCTATACAACCATAAAATGTGAGCAAATGTCCGGACACTGTTGATTTGCTGGATGTTGGCTGAGAAACGGAGGACGCGTCAATATTTCTGCTTCCCCACAAAATGAAATTGTTTGTACATAATTGCCAAATGTCATATTTCCTAACATGTTATTACCATTCTACAAGTTCGTTTTAAATTTCTGGATGAGCAACATCAAACATTAAGCATTGAGAAACATGATTCTCATCATTCAAGGGTACAACGTTAGGAGCAAATGGATTAATTGCCACAACATCAAAACTAGCACGCAATCATTTATCAGAGACCCCAAAGCTTCCAAGGAATTCGTGAAGCAATAGTGTCCAATTTGTTTGAGCAGAGATGACTGCAATTTTAATTAATTTTCATATATATGCCATGCACATGACTTTTGCAATGAGAATGCATAATGTAAGTACGATGTATCGATCTAATTCTTAAGCTACCTATTTATATTTGCTTGTTTTGTTATCTGCAAAACGGCATTGTTTCCTACTACTATTTATGGCATTTTTAAGCAAGAGTTATTTTTAGTTTTGTTCACATGACATGTTCTGAGTATTATTGGATCACCTTCCTATTTAAAAAGCGTTTTGAAACAGACCAATAATCCTGCTCATGGGCGTTTGTGTACGTGCAAACTAACCATTTATCTATCACAGATTAATGTCAAATCGATTTGTACAGTTTCATTTAATCTCCTCTAAATCTTTCTGTGTCGAACTGTCGTACTAGTGATGATAAAAAAACGTCATGAGTGTTAATGAAAAATTTTAATCCTGATCCGCTCAGACAGAACATTCGATCATTGTTGTTTCATCTCCCAAAAAACCATAGTGTAAAGGACACATGACGAAATTATGTAATGTAACGCGCAAAACCATACGTCAATATGCTTGAGTGGAAACGCATGCCATTTCGGGTTTTCTGCATTTGAAATTTGCATGTGACCAATCATCTATGGATTAGTTATATCATTTGTATTTTGGAATTAGGTATTGTATTCGTTGGTATCACAAGCAGGATGCTTGAATTCAATTAGCTTTGCAGCGTTAATTGATTCCTGGAATGAATTTCATACATACATAATGCTCATAATATAATACATTTTTATTTAATTGATTTGTGATTTACATTTACTTATTGTTACCGTACTGTACATGTACATTTAAAAAATAAATAAAATTTGATGCATCAAAAAGTTAATCAATCTTCTGTTGTGGGAGACTTGATTTCCACCAAAAAACTATATGCAAACGTATGTATGACGGCAATTACCCAGCGTCAAGTATCTTCCTTGAACATTATGTAGAATAATAATAATAAATATCAAACATTCATTTGAGAACAACTCATCGTCTGATTTGAATCTGACTAGGCATAAATATCATTCAAAGCCCCTTCATGTCCCACAGTCCATTATTATCCATAAAATTTACAATATTGTTTTTGCAATTTTCCTACAATTATGTTGCAAGGGTGAAAATTCAATATCCCGCAATACAGTTTCATAGATAAAACCATTCGAGCAATTAAAAATACAACCATTTTAGGTTTATAACTATCAAAGACAGGCAAATACATCCATCCGTCTTCTCAAGCTTCAACTAATAACTTAACAATTCGGAACTTGATTCCCAACTTGTAGCTTTCGCAACCGTAATTTCACAATTGTCATATACAATATACGCATTTTACCATCACTATAGAAAACTAGAAATTTACTGACAATGACAAAAAACGTCAGTTGAGAAATATAAATTTTAAAATTGCAGACTTTCCTAATTTCCAATGCCTCAAAAATTTAATTTTTGCATTGTAAAACTTGAAGCTTTGACACTTACAATTAATATGCACTGAAGTACGTTAGATTGAGTAAACATAATGTCATCAACTATATTAAACCAGCCAAACGATGGAAGTAATAAATAATGACGTCTGTTGTTTTTTAATTGTGCTTGTGAAGTGCATTCAGGGATCTTTTATACTTCAGTGCATTTTTTATATTTATCGTTAGCTTAAGCTACTATCAACTAGTGGATGATTTATGTAGTAATTCCTTTTCTTTGATAGCCTCTAAGCCATTTTATTTTTAAGAATAGATTTGTCATAATCATGATGATTTGCAAGTACACAGGTATTCCGCTGTCAGTGATATAATTTATATAAATAGATAGTCACTTGAAATGAAATGTAGTAAATCAGGTCAATTTTGGAGTTTTCTGCTATTCTTAAGTGTTTTTGAACGGATTCAAAAAAAATGCAGTAGAGTACCTTCTGAAATTTGATCCTTTCAAAGTCATGAAATGATAAAGTTATTTAGATAAATTCATTAATCAGACACTCAGCAGGGTACAAATGAGATCCAAAGTGTACTGGAAGTCGATATGAAGCGAAGATCAGGTAAGTTTGGGAATGCAGTATGGTTGGACTCGGTATATTTGTTTTTTGCTTATCTTGTTTTATCTCCGTAATATTGTAACAATGTCAATGAGAATAAAGGACAGGCATAAAAAACTAATTGCTGCGCTCCACAATGTTGCTTTCGAGTTGGTGCATTTGACATTATGCAATATATTACCGTGCTGCTAAACTATATTACAGCATTCATAAACTAATTGTAATTGTATAACCCCGTCCTCACGGTTTCATCATGATTGTACATTTTTTGGCATTGTTGCAAGGAAACTGCACCATGTTGGAAAATTGCAACTTGCAACTATATTAGCTGTAAAGAATGCAGTTTGTTAGTTAGTTCATGCATTCCCTACCACACCCGAGTGACACAACTGTGACTAAAATGATGAGTTGCCAATTCCGCGAAATTGAAGCAGCACAATCTGGGCCGAAATTGATATATCCACAGATTATATGATGAATTTACTAATTTTTGTCTTACACTATGCGGATTGACTTGGCATCCAACTCGGAGTAGAGGCGAGGGAGGCGGCGGAAAACTCAGCAGGGTTACAGGATGGAATCGCGGAGGGCATAGGGTGTTACAGTGTTGTTGGGTTCATATAATATGGACGAATACTTAGATCAGGTACAGTCAGGATGTACACTGTATGTTGACAAACTGGGTAATAGCAGACGTTGAACTGTGTGGCCGGCAAGTCCGGTCGCGGATGGTAACGTGACGTTCGGATGTTGCGTTGTGTCAGTAGGACGTCTATATGATGATTCATCATGCATTTTACGGCTAAATACACAGGTTGAACGCAAGGGACATGCACGTATATGAATGAAATTTATATTCGATTTTATACTATATCGATTACCAGGTTAGTTTGGATTACAGCATTTCATTGTGGTCGGTACTAGAGTTTTCTGCGCACGCGTTTCCTGATAAATATACATGTATAATTAGTAGATATAGTGAGAATCTAACGATAATATCATGTACAAAGGATATATGTATAATATAGTTGCTTTATCAAGTAAATACAATGCTCTCAATGTAAGACTGCGTTATGTTAGGAAAATCTCGTTGCATTAGTTTTCCTCCTCAGAAAATAAGTAATTATACAAGTTTATACTTAATAATAATCTCTTACTTGGAATACTTCTTGTTGTCCTTAAATGTTAGTTAATCTAGCTATAATTGCAAACGGACACCTTCCACGTTGTGCATGATGGAAGTTAAGATTTGATTCTAAACGTTTTCGGTTTTTGGTGTTGGGCACTCCATGATTTTTTTAGCAAACGTTGTTTGTTGTGCTAAAACCTAATCCGAGCAGTTCTCGGCTAATACATAGCTACTACCTATAATTCTAAGAAGGAGACTTGTTGAAGTCGATTGGCTGTTGTCCAAAATTGTCTCACTAAAAGATTTCGATTATTTGTTGCTATTTGATCTAGTCAGTGGTTAAGTGCAAAAATACGGCCTTCGAAAAAAGTCGGTTATTTGGAAAAGAATCCGTGATGCTTTTGCACACGCAGAAAAATGGTTGCAAGGGACTTCAGGCAACCATCAACAAATGACAGCTCCACTATCATTGATGCGGTGACAACTGCTAGCAGTTTTTAAAAGATTCTCTACTTTGAGTATCGGTTTGTCTAGTGCTAACCACTACGTAGTTTAACAACCGAGCATTAATCAATACCTGATTAGTTACGAAAACGACGACTGGGGTTTCTCAAAATACTGTCTCTTTTTTGGAGTGAGGTTGAGGTTTCTCGATGGTTTGGAAATGTAGATTTATTTTTGACTAACTAGCTCATACTAATGTACAAGACTGTGTTAATCATTTCAAGAAGCACTATAAATTTCTTGCAACAAGTTTCACTGTTAGCTGGAATGAAGGCTTCTGAAAGTTCATAGGTATGCACCAATCTATTGTGCTCAACTACTTAGTATAATCTGTGTCTGTTGTTTTTTTACTGTAATGTACGGCTTATAGGTTGCACATGTGTGCAACTACTTGTGCACAAATGTAGTGCTTTCATTTATGGAGAAAAAATAAATCACGAATTGAAATCAGAAAATGGCCTTCCTTTGCTTCCTTCCGGGCGTCGACGGGGTTGTGGTGACAAGTTGAACTTTCCTGCAACGTCATCCAATGTGTTCTCACGAAACCGGAGTCCATAGTCCAACCCGTGACCTAGCATCCGATTATTTAAAGAGATGGCATTAGTCGAAGGGTGACTTCGGCAGGTTGGAGTGGGACTGGGGTCCGTTAATAAGCGTGTACCCGGGTGAGGGGGAAACTGAAACACACATTCTTGATCCGTGGAATGGAATGAAGATAAAACAGCAAATGATGGCTCAGAGTTCCTATTACGCGTCCACATGACCGGAGGTGGACTACGAACCAGCCGTGCGTGCACCTCTGCTAAAGACAAAGGATCCTTCATGCCACATTTGGAATTCTGGAAACAAAAGTTGGAACAAGTCAGAAAACAAGCTTGGTTTTTGTTCAAATGGTTAAACCCTCAACCAAATGCTAACCTTTGACATGAGTGACTTCTCCTCATATTCACTTCCATCGTCACTCTCATTGAGGCACTCACGACTAGCCAAAACCTGTAAATGCATGACAAGCTATTGTAGTACAAAGTTTGCAAAGTTATGCCACTCCTGAAGCACCATAGCAAAAGTTTAAGACTTTACCTGTAAATATGGATTATCCTGCCTTGATAATCTCAAATTTTCCATATCTTGATCGATGGTTCGTGCATGGTAAGGCGAGTGGAGTGCTTCTCTTGGCTCCGGAATATCTTCAAACGCTTCTCCCCAGCCGTCGTTGACACTTTCATCTGTGATGTAGAAGCTTTTTTCTCCTGGTTCCGACACAGTGTCAGTTTCCTTCCTGTTGTTCTTTCTTCCAAAGATTCCTGTGAGTAGTTGCAACGGTTTCCTTCGAAATCCGCTCCCCCCACAACCGATGACGGAGTCTGAGTTAGTTGAATGAGTGTCTTCCTGCTTGTGCGGTTCCACAGTAGTGAGCATTTTGTGACTAGAGAAATGGATACAAAAGGTTCGCCACTTGAAATATCTTTCGAGCATTACGTTCAACGTTGTGCTTTTTAAGTGTGGTGCAGATGTAGCTTCCGTTGCTGCTGCTGAAAGCTCATTTGCAGAATTGTGTGCTGTTTAGGATGATATTGTAGAAGTATGCATGTTGTTTTTGCTCACCGTCACTCTCCGTCTCCGCCTGCAATTTTATTACTTTTTTAATACCTCACGTGTAAAATAAATTTAAAAGGGAAATGAATAAAAACTAAAACAAAAAACACTCAAAATATCAAGAGCTAACTTTTATTCACACAAAATACCAAGGTAAAATTGTATGACTATTTGACATATTGGAAGAGCCACAAATAGTACTTATTATGTGGTCTTGTACTCAACAAGATCTTGAGCACAATGTCAGTGAACGTATTTTGATGGAATAATATTATGTTATTGTCGGGCTGATAACCAGTGAACTCATCACATATATTTATTTCCTGGTTTTACGTAAGTTACCATATCAGGGGCACGATGTGTTCGCTAGAAGTATTAGCTCAGCCAAAATTACGTTATTGCAGCTGTCATACGCAGTATAACGTTCCGAAACGACAACAAAAAGTCTAACGCAGTGGCGCATTTCTTGTTTTGTACATGTGGGAACTGATTGTGAACCTGATTGGGAGTTCGTAAACACTACATACCTATTTCCTATTTATAAATGACCTGCACCTCCACCAAGATATTTGTCACACTTCTAAATTCAATGGAAGTCTGGAGAATAACTCTCATTCATTCGTATACCAACGTTCTGATAACATGTATCATCATCATCTGGTTGTACGATCGGTTCACGTTATCTTTGACTGACAGAGCTGCAAGTTCTGCATGGCATACAAATTATTTGTATTAAACTAGTGATGATATCTCTAAATGTACATGTTAGTCCATTGCCTCTTTCCACAAGTTATCAATTAGCATAACATGCAAAAGTTAACCTGCATGCAGTCTGCCTAGTGCCTGCTTCCACCGGAATGTCTGATATTACTATGCTAAAGTATATATGATGGATTTTTACTTAACATGCTAATCCCTATTCAGAATTTTGAGGAAAGTTAATTTTCACAAAAAGAGACAACATTATAATAAAAGGTAGCAACAGTCTTACACTGGTAACGGCCAACACATAAAAAATTCACACTCTGTCAAATATTATCACTGTACTAAAAATTATTAAAAAAGGAAAGTAATCTGGAATCTTCACACGGTAAAACTACTCGGACCTTTCTTCATTGAAATCACAGTTGTTGGCTGCAAATTACACAATACGTTAATTAGTACTAATGATACAAAAATGTGGCTGCTCTCTTAGATGATCCGAGTAATATTAACAGCCTATGCCACGGAAGTGTGAGTCAGTTGTTTGATAAACACTCAGTTACTCACTCACACTCAATATACACAAGATTGGAGGATGATTTTCTGCTACCTTTTCCCCTATCATATATTCCCTTGTCCTTGTCCTTCTGTCAGTTATACAGCAGCAGTACTCGGTGAGTAGCTTTCCTCTCTCGGTTTCTTTCTCTACAGTCTACTGCATCTTTCTCCATATAAGTACATTACGAGAGTTACTACAACTGGGGAAAGGGAAAGAGAAAGGAAAAATATGTTAAGAATTGTACACTCACGCAAAATGTTGCAGCACAGGCTTATACAATCAATGAACCGAGCGAGAGAGAGAGAGAGAGAGAAATGGAGTATAATATGCTAGGTTGTAACTTACAGAGACGATTAAAGCCATGCTAGAATTTCTTTCCCTTCCCAAAGATAGCGTAATAACGTTTTGCGACATTGTAAAATTGTCCGAGTTTAACTTTATTAAGACAGGAAGACTGAAATGAATTCAATGTTGGATGACATCGTAAATTATGGGAGGTCACTCACATTAATTAGTTTACTGAGAAAATTAATTTAACCTAGTTGGGGTTAGCACTTATAGACTTATGTACATAACTAGGAGCATTATAACATGACAATTCATTCTCATAGCTTACCCAGCTCCCAGATTATAGATGAATTTTCATAATATCCAAAGGATTTTGTGAAACATTGCAAATTGAATTATTTTACTTTAAGCTCACGCAGGTAGACGAAATGCCGGAGGTGGAGAATTCAATTCATTTCCATATTTCCAAGAAACATTTTATTACATGGCAGTTTGGCTCGGCCAAATTTTTTTCATCCCTTTGATGCCAGTCCGGCTTAATATTTAGCATGGGATTGAAATTCGTTGTAGTACTTTCCCCCGTTCCACAGCATTTCCTTTTATTGTACGATTTCGTACACAGTACACACAGATATATTTCTGCAATGGTTGTGTACTATCTTAAGCATTTATGTATGAATGCTTATGAGGTTCATGCAACGTAATTCGCAAGTAATCTATGTAAAAGTGAGATGCATCTCCTTGAGTAATATAAATGCACAAGAAAGTGGAGAGATTCTTTTCCTGATTTAGCTTGTATCTCCCTTTCTTTTCTATGTGACTGCGATTGCCAACCTCTGCACTTGCATGTGTTACCGTTACAGATATCACGGAATTCTCTCTCGTTTTCCTCATAGTCTTGTGATAAACTTTTTACTTAGCGAGCTTAGCCACTTCGATCCGTTCCAAATATAGAGGGTACAATAGTAAACATAATGATTGTGACGCATTCGACTGTGAAACTGCACAGAATAGTTGGATATATAATGACGACTACAAGAACTCTGCTCTATTAATCATACATTAGTGGAGGATGCCAAAATATATATATATTTTGCTGGCCTTTGGTTTACTCGAGTAATATCAGACTGCAACTGCAAGATTTTTTGAGGATTGAGATAATGCATCAAACAGATTTGAGCTGAAAGGCTACTTTTTAGTAACGATTTTTGCAATTTTTTATAAGGGTTGATTGTGCAATATGAGCAACGTACCAAACTATATCGACCTCATAGTCCGTACGAAATGATAGAATTATTACAATTTAGTTAGTCAATAGCGATAAAACTTTGCACTTTGAAATTCAAGCATATTTGATCGTAATTTTTTCGATAATCTCAAGGAAATCCTTCTGCTGAATTACATTATGCATGCTATGACAAGTTCATCCTTTGTGCTCAAATTAAAATGCTGGGAGAAGAGATTACAAATGCATCTACAGAAATAAAATAAACTCGTTACATTTACATGAGCTACTTATGCCTTTGTACTTATTGTTTCATTGATTATGTCCGCCTGGAGCATGGGTATATGGAACTTTTACCATTCATTTTTGTTTGTCAGCATAGCCTTGAGAAGATTTTGTCATCCGTTTGTACTGGATGTAATGAGAACATGTGTTGAGTATAAATGATAAAGGTATAGAGGACCAAATAATTTTATGTGTGAGATCAACAATATTCCAAATGAGAAAATCCCACGTGAGGTACTCACATATAGTTACGCATCTTAATTTACAATTCATTTCTGTTAAGCAGTGAAACGCATTAAAGTAGTATTCAATTTTCAGGAAGATTTTGCCCCTTAATACACACATTCTTATTTATGAATTAAATATATTTGCAGCACTTAAGCATTTCTGATTCACTTTAATCATTCATCAAAACATAATGAGTGTCCATCAATGACGATTTTGAGCAATTAAAATATAATTGGCTTTTGCATTTAATATTGGAACTTTTCCTTCATAAAATGTTGTAATGTGTTTATTGTGTTTTTATGGTTCTTCTTGAATTTTCAGAACGGACAATGAACAATAATGTTGTTGTCGTTAGTCAGTTGGATTTTACGTATTATGTAAAATCGAACTGACTAACGACTCAAATTAAATATCGTTTTCATTCCGTAGACGAAATTGGTGTACATATGGCATATTTATCAAGATGGCTGACTGATAATAGCGTAGTGGAGTTCGTGTTTTGCTGGTTTGATCCGATTTGTAAGCACAAAGCTTAATACAGTTTACTCGATTAACGTTTTCTGTGACATGACGTGCTCTTCTACTTATAAATCATCTTGAGCACAAGGTAAAATGTATGCAATGTGTTATGCAATCTATCATAAAACGACATTTGTAGTACATATATGTGCGTGTGTGAACCATTTCATATTTCCACTTTTTTACTACACTATCTAATGGGAAAGCACAATCATACTCCATAAATATGTAAGACGACGGAAGAATTTTTTTCTTGTCCTATACCTCACATGCATAAGAAACCTGAATCCACTGCGTTCTTGGTTTGGATTGTGGAAGTCTCTTGTCTAAAAGTTATATTAAAGAGTAAAGTGCCATACGGACTAAAGGCCGAAAAATAAATATACAAATGTTTTAGTTTCTCTCTACAAATGCCAACAGGCAAACTAAACTGACATTAGCCACCATGAAATTGATCTTGGACAGTATGGTTACATTTTTAATGTACGCTTTCCTACTTTCGGTGGATTTTAAGCGTTGTATAAATCATTCATGTAGAAATAATATATGTTGAAGACGTATACTCAAAACATGCAGGTATTCGGATTTGAATGCAATTAGGCATTACAGATGTTAACATTTAATCCATTAAGCAATACAAATTCTAATTGGATGCTTATTCAAAGTTTCCTATGCCAACCAAATCATCTTCGTTTAATTTTACTATCCTATCTCACAGGAAAATTAAGCTGCCGTCACCCACATACAGAAATCGATAAATAAGTACAATCTAAGTGTTATAGTCTGCCGCTGAAACTTCTAAGAATGATAAATAAATGTATTGCTATGTTTTTTTTGATTATGTTGACATTAAAAGTTTATGATCAATCAATACTACTTAACATCACAATGAAAGGAGCCACCGCATTGGCTTTGGAACTCTTCAAATCGAAGGTAGGAAGCATAGCTTCATATTTTATTGAGTTGTCACCTATGATGAGAAAACGATTTACCTGTTCAAATGTGTACCATGTTTATATATACATTGGTATGTATAAACTCTGTTCCACTCGACATCACTTTTATATTAAATCGCCATCATACTAATTGACGACAAAAAATGGTAATCGTCTGCAACATCCTATCATCATCATAATGCTGCTATTAATATAGTTGTGGTACAGGCATTTTGACAGTAAGAGTCTTTGCCAATATTTCAACACCACACGTTATAATTAGCACTGCAAATTGTGACATAATTTAAAATGAGCAGAGTTAGTATTACATCTCAATCTCGAGTATTTTTTAACACTAAAACGTACATGGTTAACATTGTCGACTGCAGGAAGCTAAAAATTTAACGTGATCAGTTTCAAAGATGGAGTTATGTTAGTCGTATTTGCGTACTCCGTTTTCATAATATTTGCTTGCGTACTTGAAATGCAAATAGTATGTTTAGCTCATTCAAATACACATACATATTACTATTACATTATTGCCCACATATATAGAAATATGGCTGCAAAGAATCATGATCATGATATGATACTTTATAGTAATGGATGTTGGCTACGGAGGAAAAATTAGAATGGCGTTTGCTAGGATTCCAGTGATTTTCCTTAAAGGTCAAGTTTCCTTCATGGTAGCATGCAACCATACATGATGTACTGGTAGAAAATGCAATGCAATGATAGTAAAATCACATCATAAGCCAGCATCACACATGTGATGGAAACAATTGTAGACAGTCAGTTTTTAGTAATGTCGTGTGCTCAGAGAGATAGAAATATGGAGATCGGAATGAAAATGAAAAACGGAGACCAAAACTTCTTGCAGTCAATACAGAACACGCTAGCAAAATAGAGCAGGCCTGGCCAGCAGACAGATACACATGCACTAGTGTAAATCCTCATCATTTTCAGACAAGAGTATGCATAAGCATCGAACGAGAGTTTTCATTATACCAATTCATATGTGATGTGAAGTGATGCTACATACCTATGTGCATGGAAATGGAAGAACCATTACACGATGTATGCTGCTAGCAATGCAAACAATAACTTCGCAGCAGTTGTAAGCCTAGGAAGCTTACCTGATTTTAAGTAAACAGGCGTATATATGTAGGTATCTCTCAAACGATCTATTGTACATCACTTCCTTCTTGCGTAGTAGCTTCAAGTAGACAATAAATTGTTGGGAGAATTCGACTGGAAATGCAAATTATGCAATTTTTTAAACCCATTTGAATGTAGATGCCACATTGGAAACTTGAAGACTTTTCGCCTATTGAAATATAAATAACTTGATGGCACAAGTAGTAATTTCTTTCTAATAATGAAATAATGAATTACCATCTTGTAATGCTGTCTCACCTGCATTACAAAAGCTTTTTACTACTGACAATCTCTTGCTTATATAAATACTATGTGCTTATTTATAGTGATATTGGTAGAATTTAATTCAATTTATCACTTTCCTGAGTGACTAATTATGTTAAAAGGAGCTTTCAGAAGAATTAGCTCTCTGCATCCCTCTACTGGTTTATGGGATTCATACATGGAATAGAGAAGAGATGGGCTTGTGACACAAATGCCTTAAGATATGCCCAATTCGCAGAGATCCCACAAATGAACATAATTGAAATTTGCATATTCAGTTGGTGAGCTAGCATTATAAAACTAGTAGTTTATATCATTACAGCTTCCGCGAATAGGTGTTATCTTATGCACGTTCATATATATAACTGTTTTGAATAAGATAAATCCGTTTCATTGATAAAAATGGAAATGGTTTCGAAGCTACCTTTTTTTACAAAGATGTTATATTACAGTTTTATGAAAAACGTATAAAACTGTGGTGGTGGTGTTGCTGTTTACAGACCTTTCGGACTTCGGAGTTATCCGAGTTTCTAGCTGAAGGATGCCTAAGTACAGCCATCGTGTTAAGTCATGACATGACATAATATGCCAAATAGAAATGTATCCAATACAATTCTTTCTCACAAGCAGTCGGATAGATTCTAGAAATGACCTCAATGTGAGAAATTCGTTGTTGCAGTGCGAAGTATGTATGTTTTATTGTATTTTGTTTTGAGTAAATATTTGTTTTGCAGACTAGTCATCTCTTGTATTTCCGAATGTTGGCTTTAGCAATGACTGCAGACAGAGCTGCAAATCTTTTTTTTGTAAAAAATGACATCAGCAATTAATGAATATTTAGTAGTACCGTTATTAAAACATTGGATAACATAAGAAATACAATGCATGACAATAATAAGCCAGTAGTACACATTTACGATCAGCACTACAGTTGCTGGTTTATGAAATATCGATGCTGGTTGAGTATTCCTGCGCTCCATCAGCTGCTTCATCGTATTTTGTATGTTCATTATGCAGTTATTTCACCGCTTTCAACTCCACGCTGCAATAAAAACTACCAGAATTTTCAGTAAATGATTCATACTGATGAACGTGGAAATGGTAGCATTAATTTTGACTATATTTTACATGGCTTGCAGATCAGAACGACTCGCTAATACTGCTATGACACTGGGGGCAAACTGTATTATAAATTTAGTCGTCAAAGTAACATTCGGAAAAGTTATGAAACTTTTAATTTGAATACTTATTCTACCGACACTGTATTCCAACCTTCAGCAATTTGTAATGTATGCGATTTCTAATTGCTTATTATAAACATCTGAATAAAATGACCTTAGATACATATCCTTGATTTTATATATTGAATACTTGAAGCCCATATTATGAGAATATTTAAATAGTTAGGGAAATCATGCTTGTAGTTTGGCAGAAATCACAGTAAATAATGGTGTGATGAGAAAGTGGAATTTGTAATAACTATAGTATCTCTCATCTCATCGCTACTACGCAATTTATTGTAACTTCTAGGAGTTACAGGATTTGTTCTTTTTCAATTCTGAATATTTCATCATTCAACAGATTCTTTCTAGCTCACAACTAGTAATCTTTTTGTTCGAAATTTTATTACGGAGCTGGAAACTATGATTGAGAACTCTTTCCAACATTAATCAGTAATCAATGGTTAAATTACACAAGTGTAATTAATATTAAGTCATATATTGCATACGAACATGTTATTTCACTTGGACCTGTATGAATCGAGAACCAACATTAACCCTATTTTTCGGTCATTGGATAATACCATGCCATATGGATGATTAAAATTTAATTGCTTGTGTATCAAAACTTATTCGACGAGTCAAGAACAGGAATAAATTCAATTTTTCTACAATTTTATGAATTTATGCTGCTAAAACTTGGCTGTTATATGGTTAGCTGTCTGTTATGCAAGAAACTTGTAATGAACAATTGTTCTTGGCGTGAGCGAGCAGTAAAATACGATCCTAAAATCATCGGTAACTGAAAATAAACGGAGGAATCGGACGGCTGTAAAAATTTATCTTTGCTTTCTTCATTTTTCTATTGTGACCGTAAGTTGTTTGAAATTTATCAGCTCATGTCGTTAGTTGTATCATTGTTTCTTATCATAATCATCAAGCACCGCATCTTTGTGAGAAACATGAGATTCCAGCATTCGTTTTCAGATTTTTGGCTATTAGTTTCTATGTGTTTCTAGCTTCTAGAAAAATTTAGTTTTGGTCCGTTAATTGTGCTCCAGCATTAGGATTCCCATGTTGGCTGTTGCAAAGTATGTAGGCAGGAATTGTGTTTAACAGTCTCAATTACCATGCGTAATTTTCAATTGTATGGCAAGCATAAGGAAAGGATTACTGGTGGCTCTTCTTCCATACATTTTTTGTCTCTGTCTGTGAATGATACTCCATAAAACTCAACGTTGAAAATATTATTCATTTACCATTATTCGACTCATACTTGTGAGAGTTTGCTGTTGCTGATTTTTATTCCTGGCAGTATACGCAGGCAGTGCACTGGCAGTGGTGCTAGAAGCATGATATCTTGGTAGTGGGAGAGAAGAGAAGACTAGTGGAGCAGCCACTTTGAGTATATAATCTGCCTGTTGGCTCACCAACTCTTGCATTCAACTCAGCCAGTCAGAAGAACGGGAACATCCCTATTTCTACAGCTCTCCACACGAAACAACATAGGATATTATTGTAAAATTACTGCTGAGGCCAGAGAAACGATGCAGTGTTGTTAATGTGAACGTGTGTTGTGGAAGGTAAAATATGTATTAGGCAGCAGTAGGAAGGAGAAGACATACGGGCTCTGTCTGCTGTGGGAAATGTTGATTTTACGCTTCCATTACAGTATGCATTTCTTCTTACACAAGACTTAGGAGGCAGGCTGCAACCCACAGAACTGCAACTGCCTTTGTTTTAGTTTTATTGAATAGCCTACAGTGATCGTTGCGTTGCAGAGTGGTAATAACTCACCACGTCTATGCCTGTATATCAATCATGGCAATGGCAAAGATAACTTCCTCAGCTCCTGCTCTGCTCCTCTAATCTCATACCGTTGCTCCTCTCCAGGGTCAGCCATGGAGGACTCCTCCGGGGTCAAGAGAAACTCCGAGAGTCCGGAGGAACTGGTCCGAAACTCGGCAATTGCTGTGACCATTGATGACTTGGCCGAAGGTCTCATCGTCGTCTCCTTCACACACAGTGACAATCTGTATCAGGGCGTTCTCTTCCAGCTCAACAGAGAGTAAGCTACAGTTGCATTTATTTTCCTTGCCTTCCATGTAAAATAACACAGTGATACATTGTATGACACAATCCAAAGTCAATGCAAAAACTGGCGTGTGCCAACTGCCGGCATGAAAATGAAATGTCATTAAGTAACTAATGCAAATTAACATGAATAAATATCAGAACCCTAGCCAGATCCTTCATTTCTTTCATACAACCAGCAAAATGGTCACTGTCAATCTAATGTATGACTAAACTAGCCTGACTTTGCTAAAATTTCATGTTGTCAAACTGCAACACAAGTCGGTTGAACACACTGAGCCAATGAGTGCATTACTTTTGTCATGATTTTAGGAGAGGAATCCCGTCCGGTATCTCGTTTGCTAAAGAGCTAGTAGGAACCGCATCTGTTGACAAGGCTGACAATGACCCAGCGCAAGCCCCAAGTCTGCATCAAAGACATACATATAATCAGGGTAGTAGTAATGGAACGACGTCACTTAGTTGCTTATCTCAACCCTCACTCCGCCGAGTTATCAAGCCACCAGCAAGATTTAAAAACGCACGAATGTCTCTCCGACTCCGCGCAAGGCCAGTCCTTTGTGCCAAATGCAGGACTTTGTGTGATGATAAGTCTGAGGGGAGTGGGAAAGAGGACGGATCCAAAGAGGATAATCAGACTGATAAATGTAAAAAAGAGAATTTGAAGCTGAGCAAAGCTGAAGTCTCAAAACCGTCATGGAACGGGAAACTGAAGGGTTCCAATGAAATCCCCGCAGCGAAAGCTTATGTGGATCCAAAGGACCTCAAATATGTGAGCGTGGGCAATAAAGGAGTTGTAGAAAATTACTGGAAACGGCCACTAGTCCAACCTTTGATCCCATCTAGTGAGGAAACCTATGCTAGACTTCGAAAGCAAAAAGCCCCTCATCAGGACACAAGGGAAAGGAAACGAGTGAAAACAGGGAGCTACTCAAGCACAACCTCTGACACCATTCCCAGTTTGCCCTCCTCGACTTTGACAAATGTTCAAGAAAAGGTAGCAGCCGCAGCCACCTCGTCGACGAAGGAAGCGCATGTAAATTTACTACAAAGTGTCGCAACAACCTCTTCTAATTTGGCAGAATCAACTGTCTGTGATAAGAATTTTCCAAATACCAGAAGCCGGAAGGCTCAAAACCTTAAATTGTGTATTACTAAATTGACTGAGATGAGGGATGAGGCGAATCATTCTAGAAATGAGAATAGTAGGTGGTGCAGTAAAGTGAATAATAACTCCTGTCACAGTCCTAATCATTCAGATAGTTCGGAATCAGCAACAGTCACAAGTCCTATCTCAACCACGACTGTTGGCAAATCAAAAAGTGAGTCCAGAGGAGCTGGCAAAAAGTCAAAAGCTTGGCACAATAGGATTCGTCAAAAAAGTTCTGTTCCCGTCAGATTCCGTGACGAAAGTTACTTAACCAAAAACATATTTAATTTTAATAAACGTCGCCCTCTCGTTGATGGTGAGGAGATCCCGGTGCTGACAATTTGTCGAAGTGAAGTTCCAAACACGTTCAAAGTGGCGACCGTGACTGAGGCCACGGACTCAACGGTGACAACAACCAAAGGTGATGATGATGACGAGACTGATGAGCCTGATGAAGATGATGATGATAATGAGCGTCCTGCAGCTCCAGACACATATTCTCTACAACAAGAGGAGTCCACAAACTCTCTTGCTGGTAGCAGCACTCCACCTAGTCCGAGCAGCTCATCAAACTTGAATGAAGGGCCACCAAATTTCAGTATTAAATCAAATACAGCTTGCAAACCTTTGGAAATGACAAAAACACCGACGATCAAAATAACCTTTGGATCATCGGGCCACGGCATGGTGGTACAGATCCCTCCCAAAGACACTCAACATCTTGAGTGTAGCTCCACCACAGAAATGAAAGCAGCAAGGAAAGCAATGAAGAAAGCGAAGAAAGAAGCGAGACGCAAGCGTTCCTTATCTGCTGACCTTTCACCGTCCTCTGTTGCCTTGTCCCCTAACCACGCTCCTAATTACGAAAGATCCTCTCCCAGCTCACCTGTGACTCCCGCAGACGTCGAAAATTGTGCTACGCCTTTAGCCAGAGAGAATGAAATCGAACCTTTGGAGCCAAGTCCTTTACCAGTGTTGCGGGTTACCAAAAAGAAGAAGAAACAAAAGAAGCGAAGAAGAAACAGTAAACTTTTTAAGGAAAATGATGGATTCACGAGTAGTGGGAGCAGTCATGATCTTAGTGGATTTCACATGTCGAGTCCATACTCCAGCCCCTCGTTGAATGAAGACTGCGTCAACTATGGTCAGAGTAGTCCTAGTGGCACATCTGTGAAGAGCTGTACTCTGGATTCCATATCTAATCCCGACACACATGAGCCTTTTTCGAGCTTTCGCAAAGATGCATGTCCTCCAACCAGAAGAAGAAGCGTGCCTGCGTCCTCCACCACGTCAAATTCGGACACCCCGCAACGTGTCTGCATTAACTTAAAGAGGATTGATACCAATGCCTACGTTCCGCTACCACTGCACAGCATCTCCCCTCATTCAGATAATGAGGACCCATCTTTGTTGGAAAACAATGGGGTGGATGTTGATGATGTAGAGCTGAATGAATTTCCTGCTCATGGGAATGAGGGGGAGACAATTAATGCATCCGCAGAGTCCGTGGAGTTTTACAAGGATAAGGAAACAGAATGCACATACCATAAGGGGGATTTGGTTTGGGGGAAACTTCCTTCGTGTCCGTGGTGGCCTGGGAAGGTAGCTGCTCTGTTCTCATATTAATTTTGTTATGGCGAGGAACAAATGCTTTTGAAATTATTGTGTAGAAAATAAGACTAAAACTTGTAATTGTTACAATGATTGCAGATAGACGACATACTGACAGCTACTGGAGATGATACGCGTGCTAAAGTTTCATGGTACAAATCTACTACACAGTCATGCATGCGGCTTAAAATGATGGTACCATTTGTAGAGTATTTTGATGTGAGTGATTTTATCATCCCATAACAAATACTTTTATAAAAGAAAGCAAGTCTTGAAACACATGATTGTCTTTAACATTTTTAGAGAAAGTACACGAGAAGTCGACGCCGTGGGTTGTACCAACTAGCTGTTAGGGATGCATTGGTGGAGGCTCACAAACTGAACCCGGAAGACTTCATTTCACCTACTGACTGATCCTCATCTTAGGAATTTTGCGTAGATGTGATGTGGACAAGTATAAAACATTTGTAGTTTCTGTGTCGCTAAAGCATTAAGTACCTACAATTATCTACCTATACATCACATCTCATGACTGCATCATTATCATTACTTACCTTTTAAAAGCAGCACTCGTAGATTCAAGCGTTTATTGAGACAAAGATATAGCACTTACTGTTGTAGTCCGTTTCAAAGTTTTGCAATACAAATGTAACTCACCATTTTGTAAATTTGCGTTAAGTTAAGAGGACGTCGACGAATACGCAAAAAAATCGTATTTTTCCGAACTTTCAATTAGGGCAAAGCGTTGTTGAATTGTTTACGGTGGTTGGTACAATATCTAGAGATAAGTAGATTAGGAAACGTGCATATAAATATATATATATCGATTGGAACGAGCATAAGTTTAAACTAACAAATCGCGTAACTTTAACGCTACTGTCATGAAAGTGGATCTTGACTGATCATCCTACCATGCATCTACTACTGGTAAATATAGTATTAAACATTATAGCATATTATTGTGCATAATATATTATTAATATTGTTCTCATTAAGTTGTTAAAAATATTTTTCATTTGGGAACCAAATGGTGCAAAGTCAAAGAGAGTACGGTGAGTAACGGTTGTTTTGTGGGGAGCTACGGTAGCATTATTTTTAATTTCAGGTAAAGAGATGATCTACTAAAATGTGAATTATAGTCTTATGTTCAGAATTTACATGACTTTTTACAAATTTAAGGTTCTGTAGACTTGCTAACCTTTAGAATAGAATGCATAGCATAATGAAAATTTTTGTAGGTAAAAAATTTGCCATTTTTCCAATATCAATTAGAGATAAAACGTGATAAGCAGTCGTCGTTCTGGTTTCACGTTGCCTTGGTCCTCCATGTAAAGGTTTTTGTGTTACATAATGTGTAAAGCTCCGGCTAAGTATAATTTCGATTTGTTTTCAATACGGAGTTAGTTGCAGTTGAAAATTTTGAAAATTTTAATCTAAAAGCCTGCGTATACCAAATGTAAACGATAAAATGATTGGGTCCGGTGTTTCATAATGATATTCGTATAAACAGTGGAATGTTGTTTTCCTAAAAATACATAATTAAGCAAAACAAGTAATTGACTGATGCCTGATGATGATGGCCAGTCCCTTGAGCACGTATTTTGACCAAAAGGCCTTGTCTTGGACCTGTTATTGTCGATTCCTTACGAGTCTTTTGTTCTTATTGGCTGGAATGTTACCTTACTTTGTAGCTCCGGCATCCATTTGCTATGAAAATCAGTTTAAGTTCAGAAAACGTGTAACATACAGTAATGTCAAAACTAATGAATTTATCTACCTAATTAATTACTTATTTGTATAACCACTAGCAAAACTATATAAACACTTTCGTATGGGACTGAGAATGATGTTTCGCAATGGCGTTAGCGTGAAAAACAATCGTGTAATCTACATCTTATCATTAATCTATATAGTTTTTAGCTGCAAGCACTTCCTACGGCTCCTGAGAAACTAAGCAAGCATTTTAGAAACTCGCCAAGGAAGCTAGAGGAAGCCATAGCTCGTATTTTATTTAAGAAATTGTGAAGCCATTAAACAGTTGCGTACCCCTTCCCTCCAGATAGCGAGGGAGATATTGGATAACTTTTTGTTACTTCGGCAATAATCAAATAAATTGGGGCTCAACGAATGTGTTTAAGAGGGTCAGTAAAAATAGGGTTTCCAAAGAATTTTTGAATACGAATAAGAATTATAGCTTCCTCTATGCACGAAATATTCCTTACAAAAACTGTTGCCGCATGAATGAATACTGTAGCAGAAAGTCTATCAATTATTATTTTATTATACATAGAGTAACGTATTTATATATTACCCATATATGTTTCTTCAAACCGCTTCGTAAAACTGTAACAGACAACACTAACCAACGTCACTGTAAATGCATATTATTGGCATCATTATGAATGTATCTAAATCAACTTTGCACTAGTCTTTTCTACGTTATGAGGATCTCGTCATGTTATTGTTGAATAATAATGGCTTTTGTTCTTGGTATTATTGTAACGAATCAACAACATAGCTTGCACAGCAATATATGTTGAATAAATACGGTTTGATTTCTGGACCGAATGCAAATGCATCATGAATATATATCTGCTATTGTTTATTACCATTATAATAGGCAAAAATCATTTATTTCTATATGTATTTGTAAAATTGGCTTTCCATTCGTACATTGGATGATTAGTATAACTCATAATAGCTCCAAAATGGTCAATAAATTCATCACCATATAAACACAAACTAATGTTTACAAAACACGGTCATTGTCACTTTATTTCTTACTTCATTTTAAACCATTGAACTGCATGCACACACCGAGGGCTCACCAGATAGTCCTCTGTTTACTACATAAACACGTACGTACCTCATTTTAAACGAAAAACACAACCAGCAATAAATTCAACAAAATTTCACAATCATTCTTCTTTCATATATATATAATTAGTTACGTAGAGTAACACTATAATTATAAACTATGCAGTTCAAAATTGACCAATAACTTCTTGACGGATTATGTGCACTATCGAATTTTCTACACATCTCTCACTTGCAATAACAATACAGAACTCGTGAACTACTACTTTTATAAACATGAAACAATAAAAAAAAGTTTAGGATAATAATTATGCTCAAATATAGTATATTATGCTCACATTGTGCTACAACAGTACTAGTTATTATGAATTATTATGTTTTTGTATTTTATCAGTCGATTGCAATGGATTTTACGTGTAAATTTTGACAACTTCTCAGTACATCACTATCTTACGATACGTCAACAGTTTTCAGTTGATAAAACGACAACAATTAATTCAACGTTTGCCAAGCCATAAATATTGCTCCAGCCAAAAAACTCACGCTACTCGAATCTGAAAACTTGAAAAAACGAACATAATCATGGGACTGGGTGTTATCCACTCATGAATCAGCTTCAGCACCGGGTCCAGTAGAAGCAGCATAAACGGTGGATAGTCCTGCCCGTTCCTTTGCTCTCTCTCCAGCACGCCTCGCCTTTTCCTTCATTTTCTCTGTGGTTTCGCCAAAACGACCTACGGCAACAGTTTGGACGTTCGGCCCAAAAACCTCGGTGGCAACTTTGGGTGGGTAAATGTTACTGAGCACGTAGTTGAATCCGAGAGCAGCTTGGCCACAGTTTTTACGGAATCGCTCAATACCAAAACTTTCGATGGCTCGTCGGAATCCGTACATGTTGGAGTCAATCCATGCAGAACGATATGCAATGGTTTGTCCAGGGTTGTTTGGGTCTGGGGAGTACGTTACTTTCTCAACGACGCTCTAAAATCAGAGGAATTATATATGACTTTAGTATCTTTATAATTATACTCCACCGAAAGCGGAGAAAATAAAAAACCTATTTAGAAAAAGAGGTAAAATACGCGCTATTTACCATAATGCGAGTAAAGCCAATGTTCCGAGTGTAGGTAGTGATGGTTTTGTCCTTGGGGTTGATGTAGGACTCCTCGACAATTGATACCTGATTACTTGATCTTACAAACCTCTCTCCCCACTTAGGCATTCGATTGGTTTTTGTTAAAAGTCTTCTGGAGTACAGCTGACTCCCTCTCACTTCACGAAATAGTGTGTCTTCAGAAAGCACATGAGTGCTTTACAAGAACAAGACCAAAATGTTATAATTACATCCCAAGAAAATGACTTCCAAGCCAGTTCAAATTAAATGATGTTTTAGTTTCAAAATACCTGTAAGGGTTTGGATACCGGTTCCAAAACGCTTTAGCCAGTTGGTCCCATGCGTAATTGAATGTAGATGATGTTTCGTAATACTTTCCCATTTTGAAGTTAAAGAAATTGAGTGTTGAATCTTGGAAATATGATGGCTTAGTTTGTCACAACGTGTTTTGTAATGAATGGCAGTGAAAAAACCTATGTACAAAAAGTAACATTACAATAATTTTGTGAAATATCAAAACAGCTGAAAAATACAGAAGTTGAGCACAAATCTCAATCCTTGTAATCAATCTGCGTAGTCGCCAAAATACGTTTAGACAATGAGAATTCAACCTCTGACTTTCAGTTGAATACTAAAGGTAAAATAGTGAAAATCAGGCATGATTGTATCTACACGCGCATACGTATGGCAATTCAGTGTGATTGTAGTAAGTACTGCAAACTTACCTGACGAATTTGTTTTTAATATAAAGGTTTTGACTCGTAGTATCCTTAATACTGATTTAGAATCTAACAAAGTTTTGATGGGAAACATTCTTTAGCTTACCTATACCATGCAAATGTTTCGAAAGCGCAAAAATAGAAGCTTTGTTTTTTAACTATAGGGTGTACTCTGTATCACATATATTACCTGTTCCTGATTTAGACTGAGTTTAAGAATCTAATTGCTCTTGCTGAGGGATGGACTACTGAAACTTTATTCTTTATATTGGCTTACTAAACGCAGGTTTTGCTTAATCCTTTGCTAAAGACGTCAATGCACCGTCAAAAATAGGAATAGAATTGTATCCGTGACACAACTTAGACGAAGTATTGGAAGATGTTGAATACTGGAAATACTATTATGTTTATCCGTGGTCCTTAATAATTTAGAAAATTGCTGGCGACTTCCGATTTTGGTATTAGGAGTTGAATATTACACTTGAAGAACAATTATCACTGTACTTATTTAATTATATATTTGCCTTCTGAATTAGGACACAACACTTTAGAAATGTGGGTAAATTTTATATTTCAAAACGCCAACTAAAAAAGAAAGTTGGTCGATGTCACAAGATTGAATGTAAAACCAGCACTCTCTCAACTGCAACAAACACCACACTACTTTTTACTCGAACTCGTTCAAACTCAGTTCAAGGTCAACGAAGAAAAACGGAGGAAGAATGATAAGAACTGCTGTACGTAGCTTCACATGCAGCCAGATATATTATATACAGTATTTTCACAGTCATTCGATCCGCAACATGGAATATATAAGGAAAAACTCTTTCAATTGGAAGTAGAATGCGAAGAAATCACCGAACAAAATATATTATAGTACACCGTTGAATATGTTATAGAACAGTGGAGTTGTTTCACCATCGCAACAAAGCAGATGGATTCATTTTCTTTTCAAATTAATTTGCGGTTTCACAAGCATCAATCCAATCGTTGTAAACGTCGATCGGCTCGGAAAGGTAGTTTATCTGGGTTTGGAAACATTCCATACAAACACGGCAAGTAATTCTACCAGTGTTTCTAGTTTTGTCCCTGAAAGAGAAATGCATTACACAATCGAGTTAAAAAATATGTCAGGTTTCCATATAAACCTTTGCGCTAAAATGGAAAGCGAGATCCTTAAAAAACAAGCAGCAAATTCTGGTTGAAATTTTTTTTTGTGGTTTCATGACACAATTGTTCTAATCTTTTGTGTTGTTGTTAGCCACAAAGTAAGCGTGCACTACTAGAAAACAACACTAGGATTATGGAAGTATAATGCTGATGTTATTCAACTCACATTTTAACATCACAACTTCTTTCGTGGTTACAAAATGGACAATTAAACTGGGTTTCCAGGGGTTCAATTGCTTTGACCTTTGGAGGGGGCTTCCTCTTACTTTTCTTCTTTCCCATACTTAGCAACAGTTAACCAGGACGAGATCCCTCTGGTCCACTAACAATACCGCAATTTAATGCTTGTCTAAAAGCCAGAAAATAGATAATACATATAATAATACAACTCAGTACAATCAACACAAGGGCTGCTACTCATCAGGAGATAAGCAAGCATTGATAAGATAGGATATTTTTGTATATCCCTGCATTATCCATTATCCAGAGTAGACTTACAACTAAATGAATATCAGTTACAATTCACAATAAACCAACAAAAAAGTTTGAAGTACAAATGATCTCTATACTACTCTCTATTCTACAGAAGGGAAGATCTACATGCGTTAAGTTTGTCACATTCTGTCTCTATTATACAGCACATAGACAACGACGACCTCACCGGACAGTTTTTATATTTTAAGCACGAGCTTGATATACATGACACACGTAATTAGTCGCGTTGTACGAAAAAATGAGAGGAGATGCTGATACAAACAAATAAGTAAACTAATCGTAAATACATGTGCATACTGTACTTACAGAGGCTTTAGTTAATTGATAACAGAATGTAGTAAGTGTGGTAAAAGTATCATCACTTACAAGTACAAATAATGTAGACAGAGTTGATGGTTCTAATCACATTTCTGGACAACAACTGCCGGGTACAATGTCCAACTTCAAGTTTATTTACGTTCTTTGATGACCTGTTTTCCTCTCCCTCATAAAGAAGTTACCATTCTTATTTGCCCTAGCTCGTTTGTATGTAGAGAAATGAATGTTTCTACAAACTTGACTTGCTCTTTGCGTACAGTCTAAAATACGACAGAAACTGCCCTACAATTTTTTCTTGCTGGACTATTATGTGGATGTCACTGTGAATATACAATGCACAGATTTGATTTTAAGAATTCTCTACACTATTTGAGTTAGCATATTGGAATGAATGCGGAAACTGAGCCAGCAAGCCCTATTTGAATACCCAGTTGGAACGGTAAAAATGTTGATGGATAATGAATGTGAAATGCAAACTACAAACTTTAATATTGCTATAAACATAAACTTTATTAAATATCATTAAAGAGACGAGGAAAACGTCCAAAAATCCTGTTCTTGCCTTGTTAAAACGAGTCTTCAGTGTCGGCTTTTTAGTTTCAAATCAAATATTTTTATGACTCCTCCACTACCACTCCACAGAACTGTTCAGAAAGAAAAAGAAACCGATGTGATAAGATGATGATGAGAATGATCACGGAGTGTGCATGGCTGTACTTGGCATTGGCAATAGAGAACGGGATAGAAGAAAACAGATATTCGTATGTTGTTTTATAAATCTGGTAATAATATTGGTAGGCAAGCTCTTTTGTCTTCTCCAAGGATTGAGTGTACTCTCAGGACACGGAGGATGAGTCTATGTCGACACTCGCTACATGATAGAGCCCATTATATAACTTACTAAACGAGTGCGTATACACAGACACGAGACTTCAAAATCGAAAATTAGCACTGACGTGAGTTGCAGGGAGCTGAGTTAAACGAACACTTACTCCACATAGTGCTAGCTTTAATATTATTGCTATGCTCTGGTTTCTCAGAAGAATGAAATTGTCTATGTTCAGCAAAGCCTATACAGAGGTAGCAGCAAATTCCTTTGTAGACTGCGGAAACAGAGATATTGAAAATGCAACATTTGGTTGACATCCGCTTACCGTGATTTTAGTTGTGAATTTTGAAAAATGTTCAAATAATAGGCTTTGATAGAAATCTTTGAAGTATTAAGCAATGTGAAATCTTGAATTACGAGGGTAACTGAATCAAGATAATATAATCATCCGTTAGCATAGGTTAAACCTTGAAATATAACATTTGAATACGCGAAAAAATGGTATGGAAAGATCGATGTTTAAGTCCTTTGTAATCATATATATAAAGACACTAAATTCAAAAATACAGTTTCTTTGAAGGACTCTGCTTTGAATGACAGAAAACCATGAACTATGCTGAAAGAAGCTCAACGAGATTTTTAGTTTTGTCTACAACAACTAGATCATGTTCATATTTTATGGCCAATATGACCTTTTTAGAAGATTCTGAGCATTTTCCATGAAAATCGAATTCCGTTGGCTCTATCCTGACTGAAATCAAATAAGGATAGCATGGATCCTTGTATATTTATACAATCTACTAGTGTTGCTGACGGCTCGAATGACATTTATTTTTAATTATTTAGAATGGGTAGTGGTGGAAACGGCTAAAACCATACTCATTGCGACAATAAAGTAGACGCGAAAAGTCGGGACACAATTTTTGATCGCCTGTATTTTGGAAACCCTACGGTCAATTGACTTCAGCAGTGTCTTATTTAAAAGGCCATGCGATGATTACTAATCTATTAGCAGGCCAGATAATTTAATGTATCGGTCTTTTGTAGGTTAATTTTCTTGGCAAGTTAACTTTCACTGACATAAAATATTTTAATTGCTAATCTACAAACTTATTCAAATTATGAGCATATATATTAATTAAAGTGTGCGTTCATATCTAACTTCAAATCTGTTTATATATCTCAACCTCTTAGGGTTACCAGCGCGGTTGCAAATATTTTTACAATTTGGACGAATTTGTAAATTACCTATCCCTTTACTTAGCCAGAGTATCACAAAACAGCAGTAGCCGTCAAAAATAAGAGTTTGCTTTTTTTGAAATGCCAATCACTGGTGTGTGCTAATCACCCCTTCAAATCATATTTTTAATCACTTTGTGTGGCATGTCTTCGTCCTAAAAGAATTGCCAAAATATCCGTTTGCAGATATTTACTTTTAGGTGTGCAACCTGGGCATGGACCACGGAATTCTTTTGTTAAGTAGTTTTGCATAAAGCCAGATGTATGATGCACGTTTCCTAGGTGCTGGCTTGTCTTTTTATTTTTGCACTTAATTAAAAAGATAACACTTCTTGCACACTTTGAGATCGTTAATAAGAATACACATTTATCCAGGACCTACCCAGTTGTCCCAGTTGGAATGTGATTTTTGTGTCCCGACTTTTTGCGTCTACTTTATTTTTTTAAATCAAATTTGTTTGCTGCATGTTTTATTTTTCAAGCAAACAGTCATGTAACATACCGTAAGAGTCAACGCAAATCGAATAATGAGGATCTTAGGCTGCTTTTATCTAAATTTCGCAAGTCGTGTTAATTTTTGCACTTCAAATTTTCGAAATTAATTTATTAGTTGGTTAGAATATATTTAGCAATTTAGCATTATGCTTCGGGGCAAGGCCCGATCCAGGATCTGCTAGTACTTGTTTAATCTACAAGTCTTACGTTTGTGTGGAATTAGTCCATTAAGATGTGAAACTCAGCTCAAGCTTTTCAAGTGGATGTGAAGCTCGTAAATTTACAGTCCGGTACTTCCCATAAAAATTCCATTCCAGCACCGTCTTCACGGTTATCAAAGTGTAACGCTACCTGGTAAGATATTAAATTCGATATCCGGAATAAATGACAATAGTAATAATAATAAACCCGCAATTCGAGTTGTGGTTTTGAAACTTTGTGGTTATTATTAAAAGGTTTGTTTTGGAAACAGGTTTCTGGGGGCCGTCGAGGACGTCAACTTTAGACCCATCTGCCTTATCAACGACAAGCTCAGCAACAGCAGAAAAATAGGCAGTCTGTAGTACAAGTGTGTAGCTTGGCAGCAGGTGTTGCCCCCACTGTTGCAAGTATTAGCAAGCCCCAGTGAGTCTGGAGGAGTAAAATTGATGGAGGTTGACAAGTCACAACAGTCTTCTTCCGCAGTTGCTTCATTGCCTGCGGCAGGAGTTGAAGCCACAGGGATGGAGGAATCCAAAGGAATATCTTCTTATGTAATACTCAACTCGATGTCTCGCAGAATTTCAAAAGAAACTAAGAGGTGGCTGATTGATTTGGAAAATATTTACTCTCGCCAACTGCCCAAAATTCCAAAAAAGTACATCTCTAATTTGGTGTTTGACATGTATGTACTACATTCCACAATACAATGCAAAAATGTACTATCGAAAAATTCTTCTGATAGTTGTATAATTTGACGTGCTCTTGATTTTTACAGCAATCATAGCAATCTGACGTTAATTAAGGACGGTCATGTTATTGGAGGGATATGTTTCCGAATGATCCCAACTCAAGGATTTTCCGAAATAGTTTTCTGTGCTGTACTGTCCAGTAGTCAAGTTAAAGGTTATGGTACCTTTCTGATGAATCAGCTTAGAGATTACCATTTGAAACATGGAGTATTACATTTCTTAACATATGCCGATAAAAATGCTATTGGTAAGTATTTTTCAGTAACTTTCCCGAGCTTTTATCTTAGTACATTGGCAGTCAGATATCATAATGTGCAGTTTATTTTACAGGATACTTCAAAAAGCAAGGGTTTAGCAAGAAAATCATGTTTTCAAGATCAAAGTACAGCGGTTTTATCAAGGAGTATAACGGAGCAACGCTCATGCACTGCAAGCTGGAGCCTTTTCTTATCACAGTTTTCAAGTTGATATTGAATCAAGTGACAAATCATCCTTCATCATGGCCGTTTGTAAATCCTGTTGAAAAGAAGGAGGTGCCGGATTACTATGACTGTATCCAGCATCCAATGGGTAAGAGAAGAATTAGTCTTTTTTGTCTCTATATTGTATATCATTCCACTCAGTATTAACGGCCTATGAAAACTTGGCGTATCAAATCTCTCGTTTAGATCTGACAACAATTGCAGACCGTTTGGACTCGGGCCACTACACGCACAAAAGCCTGTTTGTTGGTGATATGACAAGAATCTTTACAAATTGTAGAATTTATAACAGCCAAAAGACAGTGTATTACCGTTGTACTAATACACTGGAGAAGTATTTCAATAACAAATTGAGAGAGTCGGGGCTATCTGAACTTAAATATGATAACTTATAATCATAATAGCGTGTGTCTATTTACTTTAGTTTTGTACGAGCCTTTTTTTCATTTCAAAATAGTCTCAGGTTAGTTTAGGATCCTTTTTGAATTTTAAAAGCAGTATAATAATATCCAGAAATTATGCAACAGTCTTACTTAATTCTGCAGACGATGATTTTCGATGTACTCAAAAAGCCTAACTATGGAAATCGTAATGTAGCAATGTGGCTTTAGTGAAACTATTGGTGTGTGTTCCAATTTTATTATTTAAGGGTTAGATTGTATTTGGTTATAAGTCAGCGAATTTGGTACGTGATTTGTTTAACATGATAAGAGGATTTAAAAAAGGACAAATGCTGTGTACTACCGTCTACCTAAAATCTTGCCCCGTTGGTTTAAGAAAGACTTTTTAACTTGTCATGTTGGTATTGACACGTTTGTAACTCTTGTAACTTGTTATGCCAGAATTTTTGTTCTTGTCACGTTTGTCAGTAAAAAGTGTCACTGACAATTTGTCAGCCTTGTTTGTTCTTTTTACACTTTTTGCATTTTGTCAGAATATCTCTGTCTTGTCAATATGGATATGAAACCCAATATGAAACTTCTTTAAAGTCCTCAAACATTTGAAACAAAGTAACTATGATAACCAATTAGCATTAAATGATTCTCCAATATTATTAAGTGTTACATGTAACTCCCAAAAGTTTAAAGTAAGTACTAGCTACTTTGTCAAAGCAAACGAAAGAATTGAATATGACCAAATACACAATGCATAATAAAATGACGAAATAAATTCATGTGAAATTCATATACAGCGTTTCCTAAGAACTTTTCTGTTACACTACTACGACGTAACATTCATCATTTTGTTTTATTTTGTTGCATCTGAACCAAACCATTAACACGTATGCTGGAAACTTTGTCAACACCATTTACGCCTGTCATTCGGTATAGTTCCTTGTCAAAGAAAAACTGCGATGACCAACAGGAAGCAGTTGGCGATTCTGATATGTAAGGCAATTTTACTAATTAATTTGTCGCACGAAGTGAACTTCGTTTATAAAATATTTTTTACATCTCTGATAGTGCTGATGCCAATAATCTGGCTGCAAACTCATGGCTGCAACCAGCCCTGGCTACGACCTCCAGCTTGGGGGTACCCACCAGAAAATGAAATAATTCTACCAGACCCCAATATGTGTCATGCCCCAATACCACAAGTAGATCTTTTTGACGTACTGCAAGCTATTCTCGGGCCAGTTATAATTTACATCATATTCAAAGTGATTGAAAGAATGTGGACATAGTAGAATCATAAAAAGGTAAATTACTTTAACTGTACATAAAGTTATAGTGTTTTAGAAACACCTAATTAATTCGATTTGATTTTATTGGTTTAGCAGGTGGCTGAAAACACAATGCATTACGATCTTCAGTAACCAGAGACTGAAATTATTGGAATATAAATATAGCAATTTTCAACTTACCACCTGTATACCATTTTCATTCGTTTGTTAACTAGAAATTTCATGCTACATTTATGTTCATTGTCAATGTTTGTAATGCACTATTCATCAATTGGTCTGAGTAAAAGGTTTATTTCTTGCAACAAAAAATAATGCAAAAAAGTGTGCAAAGTAAACCAGTTGTAATTTTTATCGTACATCAATTAATACCATGATCAATTATGGTATCGGATTTTGTTTGGGTATAGTCATCAATGTAGTGCTTAATCTATGTTAAATAGCCAGTTCTGAAAACTCGATTATTAAGGTCATTGTGTATTCTCTATGGGTTTAGCAATCTTAAATTTCTAGGGAATGGAAGAGCACATTACGTAACTTAAATAAATCTGGCCTTTGATTTTCTTCTCCGTTCTAATGTAGATGTTTTTGTTTAGTCAATATGGAGTATGATGTTGCTTTTTCGTTCGTACAAGTCTGCAAAGAAGTTACAATAATGAAAATAATACTTAATTTTTTATATCCGCATATTTTGCACTGGAACACTAATGGCGATTCACAAAGCATACAATGGAGTGAAATCAAAACGCATAATTCATTTCATGACTAACTTCACTTTCTTTGAAGATATTGAAGTCAACACTCATTCCGATTGTGTTCAAAAATTTGTTATATAGAGTAAATTTTCAAGTCTGGAGCATTTGCGAAGCCAATATGTGCAGGGATTAGTTGCTCTGTCAAAAACTTAAAAATGGAATATAAATATTGTCTACAGATTCAAATAAACAATGGTGAACCTGGTACGGGTATGGAAATTCTCACAAATCTCTTTTCTTCAACCGATTCCTTATCATGTGAACTACAAATTCACAAACATCAACATGAAAACAATGACAATGCATATTCTGAACGAGCACGCAGGAAAGGAACCCGAATGCTATCTTATGATAATCAAACGACAAATAATAATGCACGTCAACAAGAATTCTAAATACTTTCATCAATTTCTTTTATTGAATCGTACTGACGGGAAAACAAAGGTATAAACTTTATTTTAAATGTAAAACTATTTATTATGTTTAACATATTTAGAAAGATATAGTTTCCAATTTTTATTCCAACTGCAAACTTTTGAATCTGACTTTGTAGCAACGTACAACAAGAATAGAACGACAAAGTCAAAAGTATAGCTTTGCTATTTGCATTCGTAAAGATAAACCTTCGTCATTTTCACTTAGCCCAATATTTGATTAACCAGCGTTGTATTTCCTTCTTTTTCTTTACAAAAGCTAATTCTTAATTTTTTCATAAACGTGCATACAGTATTCAAATTTCACATTCGCACAAAACTTACTCTCAACTCTTGAGGCAGTGCATGAAAACAATAAATTCAAGCTTCAGTTATATACAAAGCACCCATTCACTCGGTACAAAGAATGTGACTACATTTGAGTACAATTTCTTGTCACAAAATACTTTTAAACAGTTTTACGCTGTAAGCTTCACGGGTTCGTAAAAAATGTAGGCATCTACTTTGCTATTTTCATTACGTAACAGGACGTTACATGTCATGATCTCACCTAGCAATGAATGTTTGCTTACGTTGTTTGCTACTCTAACAAAGACTTTGCTTAAAATTATAAAATAGAAATTTTGTGAGTTTGCAATAGGGAGAGTAAAGTATCACGATAAAAAATATACTTTCTAAAAGTAACTCGTACAAGTCCGAAAATCACAGATATTGAATCACCTACATAATATTTTTTGCGATATTTCGGACACATACGGATTTCCACTCTCGTTTCAAAATATCACACAATTCTTACAATTCTTGACTTGTCTGGTTGCTTAATTATTTTTTTCACTTTCTTTGTAAATTGCAGCAACACAGTCTTAATGATTATTCAGCTTTCACATTCCAATTTCATCTTTAGAACTAAAGTACAAAACTTTAATTTAATTTATAGCAGGTCATATTATTTTCATAGCTACTTTTCTATCTTTAACGGAAATCCGAGACGTTAAAAGTGTCGAGAGGCATTGTTGCTAGCTTCTCATCGTTACGTAGTAAAGTGTAATTCGTATATTGCATAATATGTGATGTAACAATTAGCACACTCTTGACTAAATGTGTGTGATGTGATACACACTGAACAGTTTCTTGTCATGGATAATACCACTGAAAGCGCTCGAAAAACACATCCTTTAAATTCGAACGCGAGTCTTACATTTTAATATATTATTTGTTTGCCTCTTACTTTTATAAACATTTATACTGACTTACTTCAAGATATTGGCACAGTCGCCATTATCTGACTTGCTGGTTGTGTTTAACTACAAATAGGGCGACAGTCAAACAAGTTGCGTTTTAATTATATAGTCGTTTTCAACGTTTTGCATTAAACCCTAGGAATGATGCTGCCAGTCTTTGGTTGATCAGCCCTCGTGGAAACAAGATACCACTCCCATTACAGCGATTCCAAGTAACAGACTAGCAAATTGTTTTGCAGACTCCTTCGGATTCTCTTCTTTCATCAGATCGGGTAGTAGGTTGGTCAGTGCAATGTTCAGAAAGCATCCGGATGTGAAAGGAAGGATCCACCATGTGAAATTCCCTACAGGAAAATAGAAACATTGGAATGAAAATTTGGCTTCCAAAACTGATGGTGAATATGGTAAAATTGACAGATAAGTACCCATCGTTTTCATGCAGTCGACAGACAAGGTGAAGATTGCACCAAAAAGTCCGATTGTTGCCGTAGAGAGTTGAGCTTTTGCTGCACTCCATGGATTAAAACCTGAGCGAAGTAGGATAGCAAAATCTGCAATTTCATGAGGAATCTCATGCAGCAGTATGGCAGCTGTGGTTAGCAGGCCAATCTTTGGTGAAATTATAAAGCTTCCGGCTACAGCTAATCCATGAGTGAAATTGTCAAAGCCGTTAGCAACGAGATTGAGGTAACCCGCAATCTATTTCAGAGGGAAGTCATGGATTAGTTAAAGTGTTAAAAAATAAACTGTTTACTGTCAAGTTTTTACATTATGAGTTCATACATGTTTATTTGCTTCTGCTTGCTCTAAAGAGCGTTGCTGAGAGATCTTGGAGACGTTGTTGTTAGAAGAGTCAGGGGTGTCTTGAGATGATTCACTTTCCCCTGTTACTAACTTCTCACAAATGACAAAGCTTACTAGACCGATCAATACCCAAAATCCAAGGAACATCAGACTATCGTGCTTGCTGGAACCACTCTCTGTAAATCCAGAAAAATTATTAGGTATCATTTCCTTTCCCAAGTGCTTTACATAAATGTGTATAATATTTTTTGTCCAATTTCCTGACACTTACCTCGTGCCTGATTCCAAGCTTCAGGGAGCAAATGCAGAAACACGTCCCCAAGCAAGCTACCTACTGCAAAGTTGAGCAGTCTTCTTAGCTGAGTTAACCCAACACCGGAACCTGCGTCAGAGTTAAAGAGAGTTCAAATTTAGCTATTATTTCATCAGTTTTTGAGCTTGTACTTTAACCTAAATTCATTCATGCATAGAAATAATTTCAAATAAAGCTCAACCCATATTGGAGCAATTCTAAAAGTGTTAAAAACCAACATACAGGCTCTAACCTGCCCTTGCATGTGCACCTTAGAATAATATAATATATAGTTTACGCTTACGAAGAGTATTTATATGACGAATAATGCAATTAACTCATCTCATTATCCGGTACATTGTATTAATGTTGAACCATTATGCCTTTCATATTATTGCACAAAGTTTGCATTGTTTGTGATAATCCTGTTTTTTTGTAGGGAAACTAGTCATTGATCATCGTCGGAATGTAGACATGAAACCCTATGTTAGTGTAAAAAGGAATAATTCGTTTTGCTGTGTGTTGCTTTCAAAGGGTAAGGACATTTATTAATGCCTACAGATTTTCTACAGACTACATTCGCGAGACAAAAAACCATCCGAGGAAAGTTGTTATTATTGTATACACTGGGATGGAAAAGCACATGAAGAGGTTTGCAAGAAACCGGTTTTTTGACTGACCAGGCAAGTCACCGGACTTTTGAAAATGGGTTCAATGCTCGCAACCACAACTTTTATTCGGTTGCAATCTGGCTTAGCATGTTTAATGCTTGTAAACATAATACAGAGTAATATCAGAAGAAGTGATGAGTTTGTACCGACTTCTCCAATAAAATATACGTACTTCCATTATTTCATGCATTGGACCAGGCTGGGCAACGCAAAAAAGTCATTCACAACTCGCAATGAGTAAATGAACTTAAGTTATACAATAATCCATTTCAATCTATTTATCCCCCATTCCTAGAGAAAAGTTTCAGCTGGGCAACTGCGATATACTCGTTGATTTCATGGTAAATGCCCTTGGAATGCTGTGCCACTTGCTTTTAGATACAAAGCTTGAACCGTTTTGGTATTAAGATTTTCCTTTACTCATTGGACCAGTCAAGCGTAGCTTTAGTTCCAGTTCAAAGCGTTCGCCAACTCCAGTAGTCCTTAAGGTTGGCTGTCAATGTCAATAGTAATGGTAGTGGAACTAGGGAAATTACGCAAAACTACGCAAACAGGACTTCCAGAAAAACCTAGCTAATGTCTACCTACAAGAATTTGTATTTAAATTTTCCAGATTACCCTGCTCCATTCTGTCAACGGAAATACCAGCCAACACATTTGTTTGGCAGATGAAGCAGAAATGCATCCATGCGAATTATCTCAGATGCCCACACACTTGACAGTCTTGAGCTTTGTGCTGTTTTTCGCTTTTACCAAGAAACAAGACACATTCACACAGTGAAAAAGCCTTCGTACATGAGGCCTGCAAGAGCGTTGGTTGCCGTTACTCTACTTGCCACTAAAACATTGCCAGCTGTACTATTATGTAATTTGCTGCAATGTTATATTTAGTGCTGCCATATTTATATATATACGTAGGCGTATGAAATTGATACTTTGAAGCTACGTCAATGCATCGACTCAGTTTCCAGTTCAATATTTTTTGGAAAGCCTTACTTTTAAAGGTGTATTCATTATAATCTGCAGAGCCCATATGGATTAACCAGGGCAAGTGTCATGGAGTCGGTTGAAATTATTGATATAAATCATGAGAGTTTAATTAGGTATTATATTGGAGACAATTGCTCTTTCGCATTTCATAAACCTAACAGTTAATCCCCACTTCTTCTCCCACTATTAGCAATGAAGTTTTATTGTATTGGTCTTATAATGGTAAATTAGATGTAAAAGTGCTGTAAGATCATTATTAACATCACATGGAACATTTGCAATTCCCACATCATGAGCGCTACTGTGGTATCACTGCTGGGCTAAAATTTGAGCACTTTTTTATGCCTTTATTAGTAAATCGTACCATTGTAGATATACAAGTAATGTCGCCAAGAATTTAAACTGCGACGTTGGCCTTAAGTTTGAAGTTGAGCAGACGGGCACGCTCATTGCCAACGTAATATAAAAAAAACTCAAGTACAATTCAATTTATTTACTTATTTGTGAGTGTAATGCAATGAATTTTTCGTTTCCTCAAAATATCACGCCAACTGCACAGAAATTCATTCTGCCAATTACGCCAAGTCCTCTGTGACAACGACAATTGAAAATGCCTCGACTAAATTTTAAGGTCAGTCCATCCTGTGACTTGAAACCGTTTGTTGATTAAAAAAGGTTAAGGAAATGATGATGGCGTGAAAACTTTTACAAATAGCCCAATCTGTTGAGGCCTTTAAAATATTTTATAACGTTATTTTTAAACTTCCAATACGACTACTGTAGAATTATGGAATTATCAACTTATTATGAACTTGTACATCTATACTATTATATGCCATAGTTTGCACAATGCTACTTTGGTGTTAATAACCAACAATCGACCTTCATGCAGAGTGAATGTGTATTTTTTCGTTAATACAACGCATATTTATGTCCCTGTACTTTCTTTGAAAAACTCTCCTTGCTACAAAGTCTCAAACAAATCTTTCGTAAATAAGATTTGAAACATTTGAAGATGCGCTCACGACTTGTTTACTGTTGCAACATTCAAAAATCTGTGTATCGCAAAGAGATGTAATTTGTTGCAACCTAATAGATTCCTAATCTAGTATCGTACAGCATCCCTCAAAGTTTGGCGAATGTAAATGTATCAGAAGAATGTGCAACACCTGAAAGTAAAGCAGATGCGCCAAGCAAAAAAGAGTAAACTCAATACAATGCTCCCAATGCAAACTCTGAACTGAATCTGGCTCGGCTCATCGATATTTACTTACATAGTTCAACAGACCATGCTGAAACAAGGTTTTGATGACATCACAAAATTCACAACAATATCAGATAACCATTGAATGAAGAGAGCAATGTGACGAAGAAAGGTAGCTCCGTATCTGTATATCACGTCGAACAATATGACAGACTGAAGTAGGTACCATGTAATGAGCGCTGTTGCGAAAAAAGTGGATGAAGGATTCATTCTTGAATAAGCTATGCATATCACACAACTTGACGCTAAAGTTTGATTTAAGTCAAACTGTTGAAACGAGACGTACTCATAGGATAGGATCTTAGTGTATGCGAGACGCCAATTCTTTCAGAAAGTTGGTCAATGGGACAAAGACATCTATGCAGGTCTTTTCAACTTATCAACGAAGTTTCATCCCATCTTTGCACACTCATTCTCATAACTGTTGAGCCAAGCTGCTACGTGTGTGACACATTCATACTGCAATAACCCTGCAAGTTGAAGCTATTCCTTTTTTCCAAACCAAAGTTGCAAAATCATACCGCAAAAAGGAACAAAGAAGAACCATTCAAAACACGAAAATGGAAGCACAACACTTGTGACTTGAATGTTCGTCAAACTGTAACGCTCATTTTTACGGCGCTTCTCAGAATCCATCAAGATGATGATGATTTTGCATGCAAATAGGGTTTGAGACATTAGTATTATAATGAAGGAAAAGGTAACGTTGCCACAGCCATTATAACTACAACTAACTAACTGTACCACGAATTGTTTCGAAACCTTTAGAAAAATGATGTTCAGCTGTTGTACGTGTGATGGTTCCGACTGACTATAAAATTGTGACATACGTTTTTAGATTATTTTCGTGGTGTGGTCACCACGTTCAATGTGCATGTTTTGGCGATGATAAACATACCTAATAAGTTTAAGCACCATACATTCATCAATGTCAACAAGTTCAAGTAGCTAAAAAGCATATTTATCCGACTTTATAATAAACAAAACAGCGACAAAACAGAAAGTTATATTATATATATATATGCATGTAATTACCACACATTTTTCGTGTAATGAAATACAAGTGAAAATACGGAAAACAACTTATGTTTTAATGTAACAGGGATAAACAAATATGAGACGAGTCACAAGGGTTAGAATGTCGTCGATTGATAAGTCATAAAAACGAAATTTGTGCACTGCGCCATTCAAGACGCCAAAACATTACATTGGTATCATGACTCAGCTGCAGTGAATGCAATCCAAGCCAAGATTATTTTCTTTTCAGATACAAGACAAAAATAAAAACAGAAACGATTCTCGGTAGTTCATGCGCAAAATAACAGGCCAACACGGAGGCTGTCACCATGAAAGAAAACATGTGTACGCAACACCCAAATAAGATTATGCATTTGCGCAAGATAATTTGCAGGAGGAAGCCACATTAAAACTGCATACAAGCATTGTCACACGAGTATCATCTATCTGCCTTAATATAACTCAATATTGGGTTAATCTCATAATTACGCTGGCTTATAAAATTAAAACTGATACTGGAACATGGGAAAATGGAACCGAGAGTGCTTCCTTCAAATAAAATAACAGATTACATTTAATGGGGCAGAATTATTGCTCAAAAGATGCTTCTACACGTACATTCATCTCTACTCCTTGAATGTTGGATGATTATGTCTCTTTGTCAAGTTGTGTTTTGTGTATCTCTAATTCAATAGGCTACAAAATAACCAATTCAGATAAGAGTATAATAAAATCCACTCATCGTTCCACAGACTGACGAAGAGTTTATCTGACTGTTTGTCATATTATTGTAGCGCTGAATAATAATCTGACATCATTACACATTAACCACGACCAGCTAAACCTCGTGAAATAATACTATCCTTCGTATTCTATTTTATGAGAAAGGCAACTAATCGCAGTAAGTACGGGTTTGCTAATTACACATTTCTGTCACTTGGCATTGCAGTAGTAATAGTAATGCTTGTTCAGTTCTTTTGTTTGTGATACTGCGTCGGAAAATTCGGGAGATGAACTCTGGAACCAGGACGTCCATATGAATCATGCCAGCTTGAAGACAATTCCAAATGTCGTAGTTCATAAGTAGATTATTTTTTAATCTTTTCCGCCCACCAGAAATATCATCTGAATAACACAATAGTGCGATCTAAAATTTGACGTTTAACAGCGGAAAACCAAATTGGATGTTCCCGTGTTTTGCCTAAACGAGGTCAGGTAATGCAGCTTTGCAATTTTTAACAGGAAATGGTTAACCTAAGTCAGTTATATTTACGTTGTGTACTCTGTAGTAGTGAACAATATTTCTCATATGCAATATTATCATCATCATCCGTATCAACACGGCCAATTCATGGTTGCAAAAAAATCCACTCGTATTTTCCCATAGTTGCTTACTCTAAAAATATAACAAACTCTGATAAAGTAATTAGATGAGCATAATATTCTAAAAGAAACTCTAGTAAGCATGCTGTGGACACTGCTGATTTCATTGAGCATGTACAAACAAACTATTCCAAATATAACTAGTCTGGAATATTTGGTGTAGTCTTGTATCATAACAAGCTTCTACGCAACAAGCACAGTGGATTATTCTGGGTTTATGCATCAAGAAATCCCTGATGAAATTCAGCAACCTGTTGGTTTTGCTCTCACGCTTGATTTCATGCCAACCAACCGTTTGAACCAGTGTGCAAGGTTTTATAAATAATTGTCCATGACCACTTTGAATGTTTTAACTACTATGGGTTGCATGTACACATGTGGCTTAGTTTGCTTGATATTTATATACATAAATACTTACCCGATGTTGGAGAATCTTTGGTGAGGCTGGAGCAATCTCCGTTAGGAAATATTAGGAGAGGGAAAATGCCACTGAGTCCCACTAGAAGACAACCAGTGATGGAAAATACCCATTTTTGATAATCCTGGGATAAAACACCAACTACGTCATTGACTACATTGTCAGTATAGTTGGAGGCATTGTTCAGGAACGATGGCCAGTAGTAGTAGCTGGTGAGGTTGGAATACAGTTCCTGATCCATCGGAAATGCCATGATGTCTTCAGAATTCGGAGGCAAGGAGGACGTAATTTAAGAATTTTAGCACAAACTTACGAAGGAAATTTTTGTGTTCAATTTCGAAGTTGTAGATACTGAGTTGAGTAAATTATTTGATCATTTGTCTCATAAAAGCACCGTATTTTCTAATGTGTATAATCGCAAACATTTCGGAGAACAATTGGTAATATAAGCTTGTCCTTGAAAGAACAAACGTGAAATTTCTTGGTTTATTAAAATGTGAACACAATTGCTTACTACGTGTTAATATTTTTGACAATACGTATTAACTTCCTGACATCAAATCAAACTGCTATTTGTTTATGGGAACTCGAAAAATCGGCATTGCAATTGTGTTGCAATAGTACTTATGGCTGAAGAATATGATGATGATGGCTCTCACAGAATCACCGCTTCTCATTTTTGTCTTGCACGATAAATATGAAATGTAACATGAGCAAAGTTATTCCTCTTTGTTCCCTATCAATGCACACATTTTGAAGTACGAAGCGATGAAATTAACGTGTGTATCACTCCAACAATAATTCTATTCTGCTCCTTTTTGAATGGTGAAATGCTCACTAGTTAGTGTCACAGCTAAAAAGTTCCGTCCTTATCTTAAGCCACAACGTTGCTCTGCTTGCTTGCTGCTTTGTTGCTGTGTCTCAGGGTGGACGCTGGAGGTGGAAATGTGTTTGTGTTTTCTACATTGACATAATGAATGCTGAGCCAGCATGAATGTCTGCAGCACGACTGTGTTGGTGGAGGCAATTCCAGCACCGCTCACTCATATCAAAAGTCCTAACTCCTGCTATCTTGACACTTGTACACTATTTGACTAAATCTCTCCTTGCTCAGCATCAGCAGCTTCAAAAGCAGTACGGATGATGGGCTCAATGTATTGCTTAAACACAATTTGTATGTAAAATGTTGATAAATTTTGAGCTAAAATTTAATTATTTTTTATGTTTGGCTTAGCGAGGTAGACGGAAGCACAGGGGAGTAACTTACATTTTTGTGTGGAGTGTGGAGGAGGCTATATAGAATACTGTGCAAACAAAAATCACTTGTGCATACGATAACTAATGACAACGTTTCAAGTGTCCTGATAATGATATCATTATTACGATAGCAGGACTAATATGTAAGTATGTTATGTATGTATGCACTACCATAACAAAAGTATTTGTGAATTAAATAAACGTTGAACTGACGCTCAAGATTAGGAGAAACCACACAATGGGTAGGTACATAAGATACACGTTACACTGCACTGACTTAATGAGTATAACATAACGGTTGCTACCATAAACCATTTGTCACAAAACTCCAGACAAATTTGAATCAGTTCAAGTACAGAGCTGAAAAACAAGGAACGGTTTCATGTCACACACACAGCTGCTCCTGAATCCGAGCACGTAAAAACTCTCCTCCCACACGATTTACAAAATTTTAACAGATGTGATTAGATAATCAGATGTACATACATTGTATCAAGTTTGTAAAATGTGTACTGTCATCTCCAAGCATTCACCTGTTCTCGTCAAATCAATCAATGATGTGGTTCAATCAAGTGAGAGTTGAGTTGGGCCAAAAAATATGTATCCAAAACGACGAGATGAGCCAAGTGCAAATTCTATAAACTTGCGTCAAACTTTTGGCAGCTCAACAGTACAAATTTTTCATAATGGTTTAAGTATTTTTCACTGTGGAAAATTTATATATAAATAAAAAGGTTGCATAAAAATTAGCCTGTGCTTTTATCGCTCATATAATATGGTGATGATGATGATTACGATTATAAACAATTGACACTTCACTAATCATAAGAAGTTCCGTTCCCTGATCGTTGGCACTGAGCAAATACGAGAGATATGCGTGTTGTAAAGCCGATTTAAAACTGTCACATCGAACGTACCAGATTTTCTGGGAAGTGAGTTGCATTAATATGATCTTTGCGTGCACATTGCACCTCGTCTCATTTCCTTACTGTCAATCGCGTTGTTTCACTTGAAGTGAGGAGGTACGATAAATGATTTTAAAGAGAAAAACATGATCATGGTGTTGCTGTTGATGCGTACGAAGGAAATGCGTGTATGATGTGGTCTGCACCAGTCCTGATTGTAGTTTGAGAAAACTTCAAGACGATAGCAGCCTTATACATAAAAAGTCTTAAAAGATTCCTTTTCCTATTGGCATCCCCGTCTCTTACACTGCTTTGCTTTCGAAACAGGACTCATTGTGCTGCTTTTTGTAAATGGAATATGTGTCTTGCATGCAAGAAGTATGATTCTTTTGACCAACAAAGTATTAGCATAGAATCCAAATCCAAGCCACCACGTTAGGTGGATGCCACCTTTATTTCAGCTGGTTGTGCTAGTGTTAGTACTGGTCTTACATTTTCTCGTCTTGCTTTTAAATCACAAGTTCAGTGTACTGTTCCGTGTAGTCTTTGCTGCATGCATAAATATCATCAGTGTAAAAAGATGCTTCTTCGCGTTTGTTGGATTTTTCACGCTCCTTCATTTTTCTGACTTGAATTTTATTATGACTTTTTTGGTACATAAGCTTTGCCCTAAGCATTATTATTCTCACTTAAAATCTGTTTGCATTTTTACACTTGTGCTTGCTTGTGTGTCATCCTCTCTCCTTCTACTTGCTTGAGACGATGTTATTTGTTGTGTATTGCTTTGAATAGGGATATGGGAAGTGTGAAAAGATAAAATTTCGCCTCTTGAGTCTAAAACACATGTAGGAAAAGGAGCAGTGAAGTACTTTGATGTTAAAAACAGTACCTTGAGATTTCTTTCCTTTCATTTCAAACCATATGCATAATATTTTGTATGGATGCTTCCCTATGTTACTTGCCTCTCGTTGAGTTGAGATGAAGAAAAAAGGAAGTTAGTCAGGGGGTTGAGGTTGATTGTGATTTTCATACAGCATAGGAAAAGGATTGTGCACTATCATTTGTACATGATATGTACCTTATAACATGCCTATTGCCAAAAGTACACTGACACATAGTGTCTGTAAAATGAACACAGAAAGTCGTGTACTGTTACTGAAGATGAGAAAACTTTTGATCAGAAACCCCTAAAACGCGATTCAACATCAGCTCAACACAACACATACAAATATTTTGCTAATGCACATATGAGTCAGTGTATCAAATTCAAAGGGTTTGAGTATGAATAGAAGAAGCATTCAAAATGGCTTGGTAAAACTTAGTTTCACGCTTGCATTTTTTTTTGTGAAAGCCGTGCTTTTCAGCAACACACAGGATGATATGATAACAATTTCTGCACTTTATCTAAAAGCCAAGTTGTAAATGAAAACGTTGCTGAATTTAAGGAAATGACAGGAGCTGATCAAACCATGCATGCATTTTAATGATCAAAGTAGCCCAAGACCTAAGATATCGACTTATCGCTCTCACATAAGTAATACATGTGTACCAATGATGTAAGCTTCCGTCTCACGAAGCTTACCTACCTACAAGTTACAAATTGTCTATACTTCGTCCAAGTCGTCAATGTATGATTTCCCATTCAAAACAGAAGGAAAAACCTTAAGTAGTTTTTGTTTCTGTCCTCACAATGCTTTGCTACGTGCAAAGTTATCACTTGAACCGTTTAAATGGAATAATTGAGCTTTGCAAATAAAAGATTTCACTTTTTAATGGAAAGATACACATATTAGCCCTGTACATTTTGAAAAGTTTGTTGCAGTATACGGAAGAGTCTTGGGACTGCTTATAGAGATGGGTATGGATCTAGTGGATATGAGCAACAAGAATGTTATGTGTGCCATAATATGCATAACAATCATCTCCGGAATTATAATAGTTTAGCCACAATCTATTATCGTTGATACTAACCCTATCCTGTATATTTTTATGATGGTACTTCTAATTGGCTATCTACGAATGACTTCCATTTCTGAATGGAATAACATTTACAACATATTCCGAACGGAACAAATAAGACAATTACATAGGCTTTCCTGGTCACCGGTTCCTCATTTGTTAGTAAGACGGTTTTTATCCTCCAGCGTATCAATTACGATAGGGGAATATCAGATTATTGTATAATGCCAGCTTGATTCGTACGCAAACGTATATGCCGAAAATCTCAGGTAGTTAAAATGCACGGTAAAACATATTAGGCTCGAATTCGACAACGGAAATGACCTTTGAAATGAAATGGCCCCAGCCCGTAACGAGCATTTGATTCTGGGAAACCAAAATCAACTCGTGTATCAACAGCAAGAAACGTGTACAAGCTCATTACAACATGCTAATTAAAAACCTCTCAGTCTCTTCATTCGGACAGGAGACTGAAGGTATGGAGTGTAATGAAAATTAATTTGCTAACATGAGTTTGCCGTCCACATGTCGTCGGAACTTTTGAACTCAGATTAATAATGATACGATATGTTCGATAGCATAAGCTTGGTTGGCTAGATTAGCTATTGACAATATCAAGAGACTGCTGCCCACAAATTACGAGATTGTGGACAGACAAAAGGAATATATAAAGTATGTACTCGTGCTGATAATTAGATGTATGAAACTATTGTGCTATTTGGTATTTGATGGAAATGGAAACTTTGCAAGTTGGATATGTTTGCATGCACCCTCGTCTAACAGGGTATATGTCTCGCACTAATTTGGATCAGTAACATGTACTGTCATTATATCACATAGTTTTTAAAGGCAGGAATGATTCCAAGGAAGCGTTCGGGACTATTTATAGAAAGCTAAGTTTTTTTGTACATCCGAATCGACACGTCTAAACTCTGCCTTCCTTCCATGTATATATTTGCAAAAACTCTTGAGTTGATTTGCCTTTAAACAATCCACTCTGTGACTCAACAGAAGGAATTGAGATTGCTATTTTCTCAAGACATAAAATTCTCTTGTACTCTGTGATCAATTGTGATTTGGGCCTCTAGAACCTGTCCCTCGTATACTTATTGAGGGACAAGTAAGTTCCATTGAATGTGTTTTCTTACCATCCAGTGCGTGCATGTATTTCCCAATAATTTTTAAGGAAAACATATTTTTAGTTTACAGGTACATCTAGACTACTAAACCTAATAGTAAGTTTAGTGGTTACTAATTTAGTCCTGATCCTAATCCTAACCCAGACTCTCAAGTTTCCGGAAAAACTGATACAATGGATTTGCCAGCGGACGTAAGTTTATTTCAGTATTTCAAAGTGGAGTAGTAGTAAACGTATTGTAGTCCATGTCGCTTCTTATCGTCAGTAATGTAGAGTTGGTGTCGAAAACTATTATTTTATATTGATGTCTATTCGTTCCAGTTATACTGTTCTGTCATGCTGTAGTTATGAACAGAGCGTGCTCAAATTTCAGTTGGTTATCTTTCAGTTCACAGCTTCAACTTTAGTTGGTATGCCTTCATGTTGGGTGTGATAATGACCTTTGCTTTGAATGTGTCAATGTGGTGAATGTGCCCTTGCTAATTTGTTTAACAGTTTGCATTTCCTATATTAGTTAGTCTAGATAATGTCTAATTCATTTTCTTCCCTATAATATCCAGGTGTGGGGACAGTTAGCCCAAGTTCATGAAGTTGCACAATTTGCAAATACCGACACTCCACGCTTTCGAACGGTAATCTAGCTGTACATGCCATTAGTGTCTTCTCCATCTGCCTTTTAACAACGTTGATCCTTGGATAGAATCGGACAATAATGTGGTTCTAAAGTCCAGTACTTTTCTAGTTACCGTATAGTCAAAGTTTAATAAATTATTTCTCAATTTAGAGTAACAAAAATCTCTCGCTAAAGGAGGGATAAATTAAATACAATTAAAGCCCTGTGTTAGTGACCCCGACTCGACTTACAAGTCGATTTTTTGTGTGACCCTCAAACCCGTTTTCATGTAACTTTCTTTTCCATGCGTGCACCTTGAAGTTCTCCTCCTATGAAAATGATTTATTTATATATAAATGTATACAATACTTTCCCTGAACTTCCATTGGAAGAAAGTTGGAAAAAGTTGCAAGCTTCCTGTGACCATACCTTATCTGATTTACTGAACAGCATATTAGCAAATAGAGGAGAGCCGAATAATGATTAAAGAGCATTATTACGATTCAAAATCACGAGAGATTGATGTGGAACTAGTCTATTACAATAATTCGAATTTGCATCATTGATAAAATGAAGGTAGTTTAAAATGAATGCAATATGATTCCAGACAATAGATCAGCTCCCTGATAAGGTTCTGCTCCAAATATTTTCGTACCTACCCCACAAAGAAATATGCCGCTTGTCTAGAACCTGTAAAAAATGGAGGCAGATTGCGTACGACACGCGCTTGTGGAGCTTTGTTTCCTTGCGGCCAGAAATCTCCGGCTTACATGTTACCAGTCTTGACACTTTACTCCATCTGATCAGGTAAACAGATAGTTGTTGTAATACACCCAAGGTCGATTCTGATGTCAGTCTAATCTCTTAGTACGCCGTGAATAAATTCTAAAAAAGCACATGCCTACCTGTCTGATATTTAGCCATAGATTCAGTCAAACCTTGAGATATTTGGAATTACCAATGGAGCTCATCACTCACACCGTCCTCCATGAGCTTGCTGCAAAATGTCCTAATTTGACGCATATTCTGCTTGACTTTTCAACTGCCATGCAACTTCACGACTTCAACGATATGCAAGTGCGTTTTTGTAAATCAACAGCTTTGACATTTTCCAATGAAGATTTATTTTTATGACATTATATCAACTGGTTTCGAATCCCTAATGTAGGCGTTTCCGACCAAACTCCGCTACATGTGCATATGCCTGTCGGAAGTCATCTTTATGGAAGGTTTCATGCGAAAAATTTACAACTTCATTAACGGAATAGAGGTGCTTCACCTTGTCGGTAAAATTTATTTTAATAATACGATCACCAATTCTGAGCCTTTTAGTATCAGTTTTATCGTTTTATTCAATTACTTCCAACAGGAACCTACGAGAAGGTTGAAGAGGAAGAGGAGGAAATTTACGAGGTCATTAACATCCACAAGCTCAAAGCGGCGACTCCCAATTTGAGAGTGGTCAACTTATACGGAATAAACTTTGTGGATGACAGTCACATTGAAGCATTCAGCTCCAACTGCATTCAGGCAGGTTTAATTACGATTTATCCACAACTATACCAAAATTCTCCAAATTCATAACCACTATATTTCTCCTGTTTATGATTTTTATTAGCTGGAGTGTCTAGCTGTGAACTATTGTGCCAAGGTCACTGGTTCGTCGTTGAGCACTCTCTTTAACAGATGTAGAAAGTTGAAGACCTTGCTAATGAATCAGACAAGTAAAAAGTCATTTTATTGTTTTAGCGAAACTAATTGATATTAATGAGATGGGGTGAAGATACGCGGATCTAAACTCGGATTTGTAATTAAGTATCAAGTTGTTATTTAACTGTTCTAGTAACTCAATGCGAAGAAGTTTTAGTTTTTGCGTTTTTATAACCACTATATCCTTCTCCCTCAACTTTTAAAAGGTTCTACACATTTAATTTATGTCTAACTTTCAAGACTTGTTGAGTGAGAATGTCCAAGCTGTGGAGTGGGAAAAGACACAGTTACAAGAGTTGGATATTACTGCCACCGACCTATCTACAGAGTGTTTGATGGACCTACTTGTCCGAGTGCCAGCCTTGCGTTGGTTGTCTGCTGGTCAACAGGACGGCTTCAATGATTCGGTAAATGGCATTTAACAATTAATTTAAATGGGAGCCATCATAACTGTAAAATAAATGGAATATTATATGGCTTATATGACCAAGGTTTTAAGAGCATTTGACCAAAGGGGCAACGCGAAACATCTTGTTGCTTTAGATCTGGATGCATCTGACAACCTCTCTGAGGAAGCTTTACGTCAATTTATTATCAAATACGGAACACAGTTGCGTGGATTGAGTCTTTCTGGAATGCCCCATATTACAGATCAGTTGTGGATTTCGGTTCTTCCCGTGCTGAAATTTTCAAAGTAATGTGCTATTAGCATGCTAAATACAAGACTTGCAAGCAAAAGCTTTGATGATAACATTGGGGCATTTTGATACAGGATTCTGGTAATGGGTACAACGGATCGGCTTTCAACCAAAATTCATGTTGACCAGCTCATGGATGCTATTGCCAACAACTGCCTGAATCTGGAGAGGCTGGAACTTCGCTGGGACCCAGAAGCTCTCCGTTTCTCCGACAAAGGCCAGAAGGCCATTGATATCATTCGTGTAAAGTGTCTCAAACTTAGTTGTCTTGTTCTAACGTAAGCAATTCAAACAAATCGGATGAAATTCAAAAACAAAATTATAGATTGTGCTATTTTCAATATGCTTTATTAAATTACTACAGGGATGGACGGTACTATGAAATTGTAAAGGCTAATTTTGAACGTGCTGATCGGAAAACTGTGGTTCGAACAACGACAAACTGTCGAGTCAATAACTGCTACCTTCTTAACTTTTACAAGGATCTTCTTTTTAACTAATATATGAGTTGGTGTTGCTGTATTCAAGATAATGTATCATATAATATAGGTTATTCCCTACATTTTACCTTCATTCTATGTTACGTTGTTTATTACGTCGGTGTTTACCAAACGATTTATCAGGTCAGTTCCATATTTCAATACACAGAGAATATTTGAAACAGGAGGTCATGGCCGTGACGTCATTCCTCGGTCGGTTCCATTACACGTACATTGATGTTTCGAAAACTTGCTTTCGAATTGGAAGTTGTGTCAATCATATTATATTGTTTGAATCTCAGTAAAAACGTATTCTCAAAATCTATTTGGTGGACAATCATTTCGTTAAAGTCGCTACTTCGAATGTCTAAAATATGCATCAATTTAATGGTAAAAGATGTATCGTAAACACACTTTTTATTCAAACATAATATGAAGTTAATTTAGCTTAAAAAATTTCAAACACGAATACTCCTTTACAAAATGCTCTTGCTCCTCCGAAAGTTAATGCGGGCTGGAAGCCACCTATTGCAGTACTCGGAAGTAAGCCGGAAGAATGCCTTCATGTAGGCAAGCAGTCTCTGTACTGTATATTATGGTGAAAATGAATTACTTGTCGAGCCAGCATCGGTTCTTTCTTTCCAATCTCTACTTCATCAGTCGGTCTAGCAAATTATTCACTTGTATTTACATTCCAATTCTAGTGTCTTGTCTTCTATGTTGTATCCTAATAGACAACCTGCGGATAAAATTCATGCAATACATTTTATCAAAGTGGCAATATTTTCATGTCAAAATGTCAAGTTTATTAATGCCGGTAGAAGCGTACCTCAAAGCATGATGATGGGATTGAGTGATTCAACTATAAAATGAATTTGGACTCAAATGCAAGGATAACAAGACTTTTGAGTTCAGAGATCATAATAATAATAATAATCAAAATAAGAGATCACAGTATTCCATGAAATGATTCCAAGGACATCCGTATTTATATTGCTCCTAAAACAGTACATGAATGTTTTTGAAATTAATTGTAATGTCGCATTTGAAAATGTAATTCGTCTCCACAAGCTCCGTATATAGTTTCATATTGTCATCATGATCTTGACTGTCACGTGTTGGGTTGTTACTTTGCCGTGTCTTAGCAAACTGTACAACAATCAATCTTTTGCTCCACATATTGTTCGACAGTAATCATTTATCGAAGGAAGGCACTGATCGATATGTATTACAGAAATAAGAAAAAACAAGTTTTTGAAATGAGGAGTCCCCAAGGTAATCTATGTAAGCGGTGTAGATTGTCAGGCCTTAATGGAAATACCTTGAACGGAGATGAGTGTAAAAGTATGATTCTATCACTATCAAAGCCGCTCCCATCTTACTTTCCCCACACGTATGACTATTTTTAAACAGTTTAATGTTACCTATTTTATTGCCTACATGCTAGATTGTAGTCGATGTGATTCCAAAAATACCATACGGTTAAGGTAAGTACATACTGAAAATCCTATCATATGAGTGACTCATGTTTGTAAGTGATTGTTAATTGTTTCACCCGCAATATGATGTAATTTTTCAAGTAGTTTTGGTAAAGATTGCATGAATTTCCTCCATTCATTTTAGTATAATGACTATAATTAAACATTTTACATACACGTGCATGGTTTTAAACTTCCAGTGTGGAATCAAGTGAAAATTTCTAAACCTCCAAAGTTACATCGTATACGCTTTACTAAATTACATTTGCAATGTGAGGTCACCGGAGTCCGTCTAATTTCCCATTGTTAGTGTCTAATTAATGAAAAGTGAAATATACATCAAAAAATTTCGCTTCTTGTTTCCAGTTTGTTGCTCTGTGACATTATACTCATATCGTCTTGTGATTTAAAATTATTTTGCTGCTATTGCTCAAACAAAAAATAGGATGAACAAGAAAATGAACAAAGATGTCGTGATTACAAGTAATCTAAGTATCAAAGAATAATTTAATCGATTTACGAACAACTGCAAACTTTAATATTGCAGAAGGTATATGTTAGCCTCCCGGAAATAGCCAATCGTGCGGCTGCTCAAGTCAATACATAGAAATGGGAAGTTGTGAAGGTTTAGCTATCTACAAGTACAATATATATAAAATCTTGTAACAGATGAATTTGTCTGGGCTTTGAACATTAACATATTACCACCCGATCATGAACTGAACTAACTTTCTAAAAGTAAAGTCCTTAGCATCACTCTATGTTGTTTATTCAAGTACAGTATAATTTTTAAACGTTTATAGTTGTTGTAACGGTATTAGTTTTATTGACTGACTACTGTTTACAACTATCATAATTACACGAGAATCATAAAGTAAAAGTAAAGCACACAGCTTCTGGAATCGCTTATATGTGCTGGAAGCCACCTACTGAATTATTGGGAACTGGATGCAGCTAGTACTGGATACATAGTAACTGCATAATATGAAACATATTTAGACGCATAAAATAGTAAAATAATACACATATAAATAAGTGGAGGGATAGAAATCTCTACACAGCACATTGCAAATGATGGAAAACTTCGAGCCTGGATCCACTGGATCGGTTCTTCCTTTCTCTCACTTCGTGCTCCACCAGTATGTTTCTTGCACACAAGTTTTTAGGTTTGTTTATATCCGAGTCGGTCCCGAGAAAGCTTAGGGATATCCTCTTTATTTTTCTATAAGCGGATTGACTGTCTTCGAATGTGTTGCATTGCATAGCACCATACTGTTTCATACACAAGCTTTTTCTGGTTCTCTTCCATTAATATTTTATTCCATAATAAAACTTGAACATGAAAGCGGCTGAGGTGACTGACGACGGTGGTTTATGTCTGGCTGGTGAATGTACAAGTGATTTTGATGCGTACGCAGCCAGAGCACAGATGGAAATGTAAAAGAATTTGTGGAGTCCAAGGCTGAAGAATGGCCCCGTTTCAGGTTTGCCTTTCTCTTATGCTCAATGCTACACAAGGGTTATAACAAAATGACGGAAACTGTCCGAAGAAATAGAATGTATCAAGGATACTGTCCAGATTTACACAAATAAATATACTGGATGAGTGTCGTGTAACGAAGAATTATGTTGGGTAGAAGGTGGATGTGAAATATTCATACAATATTCTACTTGTCCTACCGGTGGCATTGTGGGATTCGCCAGTGAATTTACGTGCAGTTGTTAGTACTACTCTAGTATAAACACCAGAACGGGTTTCTTCCAGTGACCAAAATCTCAGTTCGGTCCAGTTTAATTCGTCATACTCAGCTAATGGCTGTGGTGTTGTTGCCCGTTTTCAGTGCATTTCACGACTATTGATTAAGAACTCTAGCTATTATTGCAAGAGTTGTTCAAAGTTTTAGTAATTAATATTGCTGGTAAAACGCTACAAAGTTCAATGAAACGCAGTTTCTTATATATACAAACTACGAACATGTTGGGATTTTGACACATAGCTAGTTCGTACTCGGATTACGAATTCGTCCTTTTACTGACGTAAGTTGTAAGTGTAACTGCGGGCATAATCAATGAGGTGGATAATAGTTCAACTTTGATTATCCGGAAAGAATATCGTTAATAGTTAATATAGTTGAATATAGTTAATTTATAATTTCATTTGTTAATAGGAATATTGAAGCAATAATTTATAACGTAATGCCTTTAGCATTTGCAGTTGCATGAATGTTTAGTAGATTATTGTACCTTTCTTGCTTGTTAATTAACTTCAAAGTATAAGAGTAGGCATCACACAACTTTGCAATTTGTTAAAACATTGTGTTTTTAATTTCCACTAAAGGCTTCATACATTTTTAACTCAATAGTTATGTTTCATTTTCACTTGAACTAAAAATTGGTTCACATTTTGCATTTTTTAAAGATTTTAATGTCTTGTATTGGTGTCCCACACAAGTCAATCATTAAATGCAATTAATAAATTGAAACCCCCAAATCAGAAAGTGTTGCAATTAGTACAAACGTGGTAATTACCAGTGTGGAACCGCATTCACATATGCCCATTTCTAGTCTCTGTTTAGGGGAAGTGAAGTGAATGTGCTTTGTGCTTCCTCAACAGATTTCGCCGTACATTGTTTGTATGATTTATACAAGAAAATACTTTAAACATATTATGTTAAAAACGCTTTAACCATAATTTTTGGGCAACAAGCGACTAAATGCTCGCAACACCCCTAATCTTTAAAGCACACTGTAGGTACCGAATCATTGAAGTGTATAGAGCATGCCTCAAGTTATATGCGGATACTTAGGGATACATAATGTATTTCTCCCCAATAATAAGCGCAGTTGTAGGTTTACGGTTGGGTTTGGTATTCAAAAATTTCAAAATTTCAAATATGGGAGTGTCAGTTCTTTATCCGATAGGCAATCCATAATCAATCAATACTATCACTATAAAATGACTAAGGTTATCTACCAATGAAAATTACCATATATTGTGCAGGCAGGCTGGGATAATTTAAATTTGGTATATTTGAACAATGACACGAAAGTACATAGATGTATATTTTCGAGTTTGAAGATTGACATTGGCATGCGCCTCCTCTCAAAAAGGTTGCCTTGTATCTTGCAAGACAACTCAGGACAGAAAATATACAAAGACGCTCGGTAACGAACTGAGGACAAAGGGGTTCTTCTAATGTAACTTTTCATTAAATCCAAACCTGCCTACAGCTAACATGCATAAGTTACAGGAAATCAAACTGGCTGAAAAGGATAAAATAATTCTCACAAAGTCAGCTGCCACGCAATGGAAAAGCAGCTGTAATCATTGAAACCCTACAAACCTGCAAGCCAAGGACCATTATCAGACGTAGACAATGAAGCAGTTTTACATTTGTATTGTAACATTTTACCATCAGAAATGATGTGTTGTACAGACGACAGACAAGTATCAGAAAATTTTCTATCTGCTCATAGTGTACTGTACCTACCAACAGGCAACATACCATCATATCTCATATCCCACAGGAGGTCATAGTCGTCATACTTCCATGGGAATAATGTGAATGTAAATAAGATGCCAACAAACGCGAGTGAGTTTCATTCTTCCTTTTAGTACCGTATTGTTGCACTTGCATTCACTTCATGACGGGGTATTCCTGCACATTTACTAAACATCTCTCTGCTGCTGCTACTGCATCCTCATCATCCACAAAAGGACAGGCTCATAAGTAAAAGAGATGTAAAGTGGTGGTGGATTAACATGAGATGTGTTGTTGTAGGGGTAGCAATGGGCATACTACAGCTAAATCCAACGTTTGAAAACAGTAAGGAAGTAAAAATGGCATTAATAGGGTAGTGTTGCGAGCATTTACAACTTGCCCTCACAACTGACTGCTAGTCACTCACTCATATTACAAGAAATCATACAATATTGTGCTCATGCAATGCAACACAGAGTCGTAGTTATACATCCTGATGATATAACGCAACATCTTGGTACAAAAATACGAGAAGAAAGTACACATTTTGATGCCTGATACAGATCCATAATACAAGTTTTTCCTACACACACAGAAAAAACATGAACATGGGTAACTGAACTGATTCCCTTTTATTTACATTTTACATTAGATTGCGGTACTAATAATATGCAAGATTAGCCTCATAGAACGAAAACGGTACCTTTTCGGAAAACGATACAATATAATGAAAAAGAATGATGTTGATGGTGATGATGATGATAGTATCATGACGATGCTTCATTTTGCGGTTGTTGTGCGTTCATTTCATCACGACAGTTTCCCATCTCTCACAAAACGCATTAGTTTTATCCTTGCCTGCTTGACTAAAATGGTTTTTCGCATAAAAAAATTAGCATATTAGCATCAACTTTTAATCTGCATATGAGCAAAAACCAAGCTCTGAGCTCAGAGGCTGCAGCGTTCTGTTCTGTTGTGGTGTTATGAAATATGGGGAATGTGTGCAAGAACTAGCGTTTGTGTATTAGTATTTTTTTTTCATTTGTGTAACGTGAAGAGTTCTGTGATGTTTTTGTTGTTTTGTAATGCTCTGCAAATGGGAAAATGATTGTCACTTGGCTCCTATGTGTATAGGAAGATGCAAGAGCTCATCTGTATATCATAATTTTTTAGATGAAAAGGGGCTTTCTATGCAGTATTTTGATCACTGTATTGTATAATAGATAGTGATGGTGGTGTCGTCCCATTGTGTTCCATTTTTGTAGTTTGTGGCAACCTTGCTGCTGTTGTGGTAAGCTAATTACTGCTAAATTGCTAAATGATGAGGATTCTGTTGTAGAAACAAAAATGTGCTTTTGATACAGATATTATGTGTGGAGGGCAAATTGAGTTTAGTAGTTTGGGCTAGCTTCAAAAGTTTGCACCAAATTTTTCAAATGTACGCAGTAATTGATATATAATATTTAGGGACGCTGGGAGGATCTCTCTTTAAGTTTCTTCAGTCTCATGTAACTAACTTTGTATCTATCTAGTTGAGTGTGAAAGTATTTATTACGACGTTGATGCGACCTTCGCAAATTTGTAGTATCCGTTTCCTTTAAAATGATTTCTAGTGCTTGGGCTGAATGCACATAAGTCATAATATGTTGTAACATTATGGAACAACATCGTTACATCAATATAGTCGTATTTTTGTGTGGTTTACAAATCTATTCTTTCCGTATATAGCTCATGTTCTCGCAACACATACGATTTTGTTGGTAAATATCAACTATACTTGCAAAATAGTGATTGTAATGTTTTTCTGGTATTAATTGTTTTGTTTCATTTGATGATTGCAGGTTTTCCGCCTTTGGAAACTAAACGCAATATATCCATATTCAGAAAATGAAGTACTCGTATCCATCACCATCACCTTAACTCGCTAGTCAAGACTACGTACCGAAAAACATATTCGCAAGTCAGCGTTTTTAGAATCCAACCGCAAATGAGATAACACGACGCGGCCACGCATTTGTGTATATATACAATATGACACCCAACCCTTGTAGTTTCGATTTGAACTGAATTTTATCCAACGTTATTACTCAGGCGTCATTTACTTCATATCAATCGAAACCATTTTGAAAAAAAATCGTGAAATTATGGCGTAACCCATTTGTCCCTATTGTCTGAAACCAGATTGTAAGTATGAAGTTGGGAATGCGTACAAGGATCTCAAGAATTGTAGTTCAAGGGAGAGAAGACGAGAACATAGTCAAATATAACAATAAAATGACACCAAAGCCTTTTGAAATTAGTGGTACGATAGCAGAGTATCATCATTTTTATATGAGAAAATAGTACATATGAAAATATTGCAAGTTGCTAGTCAACATTTGCAAAGATGATTGGACTTCAGAAATTTCTATTTTTATTCATATCCAAATATCGTCGCAAGTTAGGTTTAGTACTGGTGTCGTGTGTTAGGAATCTGTATAGCAATGGGAAGAGTAGGCTGGCTTTTATAAGTGTACTTTACTACGTCTTCGGGTTAGGACTTATTCTAAGATTTGACGAAGCTAATAGCTTAGAATGCGGAGTTATTAGTACCAGCGCCAACGATAGTAATAGTAGTGCTACTAATGCTAGTGTATCTGAGTTTGTGTCAAACTGTTTGAATGGTGATTGCGTCAATGGGGTCTGTGTGTGTCGCAAAGGATGGTATGGCCCCAGTTGCCAATATTGCTACGGGAAAGTTAGGTGAGTTTTGGAGTAAAACGTTTGCAATTTTCAAAACATCAACAGTTGCTAAACTTTTAAGATTAAATTTAAAAGTTTATTAACATTATAGTGAAAGTTATATTGTTAAATCTCTATTAACAGAGTTCAAGGTAACAAAGGTTGGATTAGTGAAGGACCAGGAAATTATACCAATAACATGAAATGTTCATGGCTGATCGAATCACCCACAACCGAGTCAACATCACCCTCGCCCATCATAATTCATATAGAGGAATTTGCAACGGAATGTGGTTGGGATCATTTGTACATTTACGATGGGGATAACGCCCATGCTCCACTCCTAGGAGTTTTCAGGTTAGTTGAGATCTAACACTCAAAAGTACAAAATTTAATTCATTAAAACTGGTATCACCGAAATAACGTGTGTTGGTGTTAACAAATTGTCTGATTTTCAATTTTTATAGTGGTTTACTAGTCCAGAAAAACTATTCAGTGCTTCGTCTACCTGAAGTTGTCGCTAAGTCAGGATTTGCCTTTCTTCATTTTTACACTGACGTTGTTTACAATCTTACGGGGTTTAATATCACATACAGGTAAGCAAGCTCCAGCTTATACATTGAGAGATAATGCACTGACTTGCTATACATAAGTTTCCATTCAGTTTTATCAATGATAAGCAATACTAATCTTTGTGTCAATAATTTGATTACGCTCTTGCACAGAACAAATTCTTGTCCAAGCCTTCGATCTAATTTGACGTGTTCAGGAAATGGCGTCTGTATTGATGGAGTCTGTACATGCAACGCAAGATACAAAGGAGATGCGTGTGAAATCCAGAAGTGCCCAAATAACTGCACCAACGATACAAATCAAGGCACTTGCAACATGGAACAGCATAAATGTGACTGTATTAATGGATATAGAGGTAATTTAAATGTTTTATAACTGCGCCTATTTAATTTTCTAAACACATTCTATTGAGAAAGTGTTACAAGGTTACATAGCGTATAGATTATAGATACTTGTGCAAAAAAGGTTATTTTTGTAGCGTGTTAGAATTCTTATTGGCGATATTAGCACTAGTAATTACTTACACCTTGTTAGTATTCAAACCATTGGCTCCGCTCTAATGGTAGAGTATAAATATAATGAGCATGAATTATTTATGTATGCAAGCAATTCATTTGTTACAATTTGCACGTCTTCCACTGGTAATGAAAGATTAGCTGAATATATGTACCGAAAGACACCTATGTCAGTTTACATTGCTAACTGAAATGCAGTGTGAGAGTGAAAGTGACAAATCAAACATGCAAACGTTAGCCCAACATGAGATGGAATATTGGTTTAGTTATACAACCTCTAACTACCCTTCTTTCGGTAATAATAGGAAACGACTGCAGTCAGATTGAAAGGAGAGGGTTTTGGGAAGTGGTTACGCCAACTTCAGAAGTACCTTTGGGGAGTGCGTCACATTGTTCGGTTCTTGTTAATGACTATCTGTGGGTTTTCGGTGGGAGTCGCCTTAACTTGGAACCTAAGGAGTCAGTATTGCAAAGATATGATTTTACAGGTAACGGTAATTTTATACTGTTTCAATTGAGTTGAAATTGGAACTTTACAAGTTCTAAAATTAATGTTTCGTTTTCAGAAAACACGTGGGAGACCATTCGTCCCAAAGGCGAGTCTAGTCCCCCTGCTTTATATGGCCACTCCTGTGTTGTTTTTGAAGTAAGACGAATACTCATGATCACTCAAAGTTTTATGTAACCACTTACTAATATATGCATTTTGTCAATTTGTTTGACAGAATAAAGTATATTTGTATGGTGGAGTTTATGATGGCAAGTTTGGCAACCGAGACATATCTAAGAGTTTGTGGGTCTTTGATATTAATTCAAAAACGTGGTCCGAGGCTAGCGTAAAACCAAGTCAATGCAAAAAGCGAATGTGTGGTAAGCATAAATATTTGATGTATTTTTCTCTAAAAAACGTTTTCACATATAGCTAGTTATTCAAAGCAAGTGTTTAAAATGTCTTTAAGGTCCTTTACATTTATCCGGACATTCGGCTGTGGTAATAAACGAGAAAGGTGGGAAAAATCGTCACAATAAAATGGTCGTTATCTCTGGCCATTCTCCCCGCTATGGATATGTCAATGTAATTCAGGAGTACCATTTTGGTAAGACCTTAGATTTTGTGGCATACCACTTGTTGCTTTAAGCTGTTAAGAATTGTTGAATAATATATTGAAATGGGTTTCTAATTCTTACAGGAAGTGGAACCTGGAATGTGATACCAACAAAGGGATATCCAGTCGGTGGCAGTTATGGCCACTCCAGCAGCTGGGATCCTATTACTCAAAAAATCTACGTTTATGGTGGTTACAGGATCGACTACGATTCTGTTCACATGTCGGACAAATTATTTACCTATGACCCTTTGTATCGTACTTGGTAAGTTATCAGAATGTACATTGCATATACTTAAGAAAACGTGAGGTGATGAAAGCAATTTAATTTTCCATTTAATTATTATGAAAGGAAAATGATGGAATCATCTCCTGGTGGTCGTTTCCTCCACACCTCACTAATTTACAAAGGGTTGATGTACATCTTTGGTGGGTGCGCCCACAATGACACCACCTACAGCATGGGTTCCAAGTGCTTCACAGAAGAAGTGTTAATTTATGACGTTAAGTGTGATTTGTGGTCATCAATGATCCCAGCTGTTCCCATCCCAGCAGACATTGCTCGATATGGCCTATCCTCCGTAATTTACAACGAATCTGTGTATTTGTATGGAGGATTTAACGGCATAATCCAAAGCGATTTGATACGATATCGTCCACCTGCCTGTGGCAGCTTTTTGGATCCAAAAGACTGCCAAAGTAGTGTAAGCGTGGGAACCAAATGTGTGTGGAATAAAACTCAAAAGACATGCGAGGAATATGTGACCTTGGTTAAGGAGAAAGAGAAACAGAAGGAACTGGATAAGGAAAAGGCAATTAGTTTCCCCGCGGATACTTGTCAAAACGGGAAATACGATGGGAAAATGAAGTGCGCACAGTTTATGTCCTGTTCCTCATGTGTCCACAATAAGTTTGGGTGTGTTTGGTGTGGCGGACAGTGCCAATATGCTGAATGCCTAGATCCACGGCATAAGGTAATGCTTGCAGTTCAAAAATGTTATATAAAATGTCAACTTGTTTGGTTATTTGGTGTTTCATGAAAGATGTTTCTAAATAGGCATCAGATTCCGAGCAGTGTCCAACTGAATGCAGCGCTTTACTTCATACTTGCCCGTTATGCGTTTCCGAAGTGAACTGCATTTGGGGAAAGAAATGCAGTAAAGGGGAAATTGCAGTCCGTAAGTCCTATATATATGCACTTTGTTACATTTGCCAAGTTGTGTGCAAAATATATACACTTACATAAATTCTTGAATTCTTGAAATGACCATAGGCAATACTACAGACAGGGTTTCAGACGTGGATCAGGCAACTTGCGACCAAAGTTGTGCTGACTACACATCGTGTTCAAACTGCACATCTAATCGTTGTATTTGGTGCAACAATCTGAACACTTGTGTTGATAAGAATGCTTACGTCATTTCGTTTCCGTTTGGACAATGCATGAGTTGGACGGAGGACACTAAAATGTGCTACAATAAAGATCCTCATTCTGTCGCCGCTTCAGGTAACTACTGCGTTTAGTAATATTCACAAAATGCAAATGCAGCATTTTTACCATCATAAAGTAAACGTTTGTTTTGTGTAGTATGTGACGAAGTGGCTACCTGTGATACATGCTTATCGTTGCCTTCATGTGGTTGGTGCGATGATGGGTCGGGGACTGGTCTTGGTAGATGCATGGATGGTTCCAGCAGAGGACCACTGGTGGTGGACAGCTCGAGTATTACCGTAAACTGGACTATGTGTCCCTCCAAAGAATGGCATTTTACAGATTGTCCAGGTACCTAAACCCTATATTACATTTAGTCTTTAACAAGTTGTGTCTGCAACGTTTATTTAACAAATTCCAATGAAATTGTGTGATCCAGATTGCCAATGTAACGGTCATAGTACTTGCGATGAAAACAACAAGTGCTTAAAATGTGAAGGGAATACACAAGGCAATCAGTGTAAGCGGTGCAGTTCTGGATTTTATGGAAACGCCCTGAATGGAGGTCAATGCAAAAGTAAGTTTTTAAGCATTTGCTCGTGTATTGTTGGTGTGCCTGTAGTTTGAAACCGCTTTTACATGATTCTTTGTTAACTTTACAGCTTGTGAGTGCAACGGCCAAGCAGACACATGTCACACAGAAACGGGAAAGTGTTTCTGCACAACGAAGGGTGTCACTGGTGAAGATTGTGGTCGATGTGACACTCAGAGCAACTATGCTGGAGATCCTATTAATGGCTCGTGTTTCTGTAAGTGTGTCTAATGATTGTATGAAAACTATGAATGATCTTAAAGCCAGTTTCTTTGTATCCAATTTCAAGTTTAACTAAACCCATTTCTGCTTCGGTTCTATAGATGATTTGCAAATAGACTATCAGTTCACTTTCAACCTCTCAAAAGAAGGAGATCGACATTACACAAGGATAAATTTTCGAAACTCTCCCACAAAGCCTGATATTGATGCGGACTTCCAGATTACTTGCTCAATTCTGGCCAAAATGAATATAAGTTTCAGCAGTGGTAAGCTTCATTTAGCGTTTGTTTAAGGCTTTGTCGTTTTTAACAGAATTTACAAGGTTCGTTTTTTACAACAGGTGGATTTCCTGAGAAAACTCTCTATCATGGCATGAACTGCACGACATTTAGGTACCGGTTTGCCAAAAATGACTACAATTTTGGCGGACCGGATAACACCACGGTTTATGTGTATGTATATGATTTTCAACCGCCACTGTGGATTCAGATCTCTTTCTCACAATCTCCCAAATTAGATCTTTTACACTTTTTTATTACGTTCTCAACGTAAGTTGGCTACAGATAATTAACAAAATCAGCATATTAAAATAAAAACCTATTTGACGTAAACCGTAACAATTGTACTTTGTTTTTCTAGATGCTTTCTTCTGTTGCTCCTGATCGCAGCAATATTGTGGAAAGTCAAGCAAAAATATGATATGTATCGTCGTCGTCAGGTATGTAATTTTTAGATCTGAACTAACAACTTTAAATATGATTAAAATGGTTTCACAATACTTGAATACCTTTTTCAGAGGTTATTTGTTGAAATGGAGCAAATGGCAAGTCGTCCGTTTGCTCAAGTTTATGTTGAAATGGGGAGGGGTCCTGGAATATCAAGGCTTCCAGCTGCTCGAAAGCGACGGAAGGTAACATTTATAGATTTTTTACCTCATGGAATGAGTGATGTGTTTTCACTCACCAATTTAAACTGGTCTGTGTCACTATCATTTCAGCAATGGCCCAGTCCAATTGCTTTGGAGCCTTGCCAAGGAAATCGGGCAGCTGTGTTGTCACTCCTCGTAACTTTACCTAACGGGGGACAACCATTTGCTCCTGCTGGACAGTCAGGTAATGTTTTAATCGGCATTTAATAACTAGAAGTATCATTCAATCATTTTAAGCCACTTTTTCTTTGTTTCCTAAATTCTTAGGTATTTCCCTGGGATCCGCCCTTGTCGCTCTGGGTAACCCTCGGAAAGTTAGTTTCGAGCCTATAACAAAGACTGATGGGAAAAACAGCAAATTAAGGAAATCTTTGCCGTCTCATAGCCTCAGCACTTGCATATAGTCATATCGTTATGCGTAAAAACAAATAATAGTATTAACATTATGAATCACGATTCGCTACTTTTTACTTTACGTTTGTTATATCTACACTTCCGTCTCAGTTGCGATTTCATTTCACACGGATTTACAAACTCAAACACTTTCATACGTTTTAGGTTTCTTTGTGGGTTAATATGAAATTGAAACTTACTCATCGTCAGTCGTCTGCTCGTTTCTCAAATACGTAAAGCCTACCTGATAATTTGTTTTAGCAATGATTTTTACTCGATATATGACAAATATTATTTCACCTAAAGTAGTTATTGTGTACGAAACGGAGTCAATGTACTAACTATATTGTAAACAAATGGTATTGGTATAAAAAATAAACCAGAAAACAATGAAACTTAAAATTTAAGTGGTTTTATTGCACCTCTAAATCTATATGGTTATTAAAAAGCTGCGATAATGCATAATGTGCTAAACTTGAATTTTTTAAATCGTAATAAGTTTCTATATCAAACAAAGAAGGCACGGAATTTCACTACGTAGTTACTTTAGAATATTTACTTCATTTTTATTTAAAACTTTGAGAATATCATTTTACGATTTGAAATTACACATAAAACGTAGAAAGGAATTGAAATCAAGTTCATATAATTAGCTTTCTGCTTAAACACGATATAATGTGGAAAAATATACAACAAAGGATAAAACTTACATGCTAAACATTGCGCCTTTAAAAAGCACCCATTTAAAATAAAGCTCATTCATTACGTTGGATTAAACATTACCTTGACTATTTTTGCTAAAACACATTTGTTGATGATTACTACAGGTAATAAAATGATTGGTAAAGCTCATGTATAATGATATAAGTTTAAAACTCTTCGCGTTGATTAATCAGCCAACACCTCAATGGTTGACTCAGCATCCTCGTCCCAAGAATACACGACCTTAGTCTTCTCTGCACTGGAGATCTTAGTCTTCATCTCGTACTGGAACTCCTCCTGAAATTCGAAGGATCATTATAATCTCATTATCATCTTCAGAAGTAAGAACGAACGAATTAAGTGGGTATTAACTTCAGAATATTAGGTACACATACTTGAATGTTCTCTCGAGTAACCTGCTCAAACTTCAGCTTGCTATCAGCAACCTCCTCCTGAAATTGAAAGGGGAAATTGGATCGGGTAAGTTTTATAAAACTGTTGCATGGAATTTGTAATAAAATATACAACTAGCTTGAAAGACAAATCCATACCTCACACGGTGCATCTCCACAGTGTTCATTTGGCGAGTTCATCTCAAAGCCAGATTCAATAGGCTTGGGTTGATCATCAACTACTCGCTCTTTGATCTTGTCATTCCCTGAAAATAAAATTATAGATTGCAGCTAAATTTTATCATGCTATGTGGTAAAATTGAAAAATAACGAAATTTCAAATCATGAACCTCCAAAAAATCCATTTAAAAGATTAAAGCCGACGAGGATCACCACAATCATCAGGATAATCATCAGTATAATCTTAAAGTAGCGTTTTGACTTGGGATTCATGAACCCCATTGAATTATCAGAGATGGTTGATGGTAACAATGGATGTTTCCCAGCAAGCAACACGAAACTTTGTTGTTCATAGTATGCCGGCTGTAATAAAAAGGAGTATTAGTTCGGTATTAACTTGGAGGGAGTAAGTTAGTTTACATAAATGATTGGGTACCTTTGGATTTGAATACTGTTGTCGAAAACGCGGTTGAGACGGAGGTGGCATCATGGAAATGCTTTGGTAAGCACTCGAGTGCGGTGGAGTCGGTATGAAATGTGAGCCAAGAAGTGGATTTTGTACCAAATTGTTATCCTTCAGAACGGAACGACGCTGAGCAGGTTGCCTTGGATTGAAGTCTAATGGGGGTGCCATATCACAGTAGTGGCTGGCGAGCCGTTGTATGGGAATGGTGACTTCATGATGGTCTATCCTGCTTTCGCGTAAGGGCTAGCGCTGGGCGTTCGTTTTCATTATTCACATTTGCCCCTCGAGTATGTCGTAGTGGAATCTAAAAAAAGAAATTATCATTTTAAAAATATTGAAAACTTACCATAAGCTACAGCACAGTTCCACATAAAAAGGCTCCCACCAATTTAAAAATTGATGTTGATATTTGTTAACTTACCATTTTAAAAATTTGGACGAGTGTTAAAAGTACAACAGGAATAAAATGTTCCGATTAAACACACAAACGTCCTATTATGCTTACAGAACCGAACTGCTGAAATTGCCGATTAAACAGCTGAAGACTTTTGTTTGTTTTATTTGGATTTGTAGTAATTTTTTAATAGACAGCCTGGATTTCTTACAGTACACTGTAAACTCACTTTTTGTTGGGAATAATGCAATAATTAGTTTTAAAAACTACACCAGGACAACACACAGGCGACAACCCAAAGAAGAGACTGGAAAACGGTAGCGAACGGAACCAGTAGAGGATTTTATATTATATTTTGCATTCATATGATATGAGAAAATGTAAATTTACATAGTTTACAACAGACTCAAGATTACAAGTTAAAAATGAATTTGAAAATTGTGAATAGTATTTAGATTTATGCAAATTTACAAATCACAATACCTAAACAAAACATACAAGAGTTCAGTGCGGTGATAAGTCAATTAGTCGAGGAGAAAAATACAAATCTGACGTTGGACTTGGGCTAAAAGCAACAAAGGCAAGTGAAGTTGTGTTCTGTTTGGCCATTTACTATGTAGCCCAGCAAGCAAAGACTTGAAAGTACTCTTCTCCACTCTGCATTATATTGTTTGGTGAAAGATATTGACTACACAATACAGATTTATATATTTGTCTTGTGTATGATAGGTACGGATGCTTTAGGAATTTTAGCAGGGGAACTGAACTGTGAAGTAGAAAAGCAGTAGACAGACGGAGACTTTGTAATACAGAAATTTCGGTATCTGGTGTGTTGATACATAAATCCAAGCATGTGCCATGTGAGTCCGGATGACTGACTATTCATTCAATACATTATGGATAAGAGTGGAATGTGTAATTTTGTTGGAGCTGGATATCTTACTTTATCATAAGATTCCTTGAGTATCTTGTATTAAATAAAGTATGCACGGAGTTTATTGGTGTGAAGACTAACAAAAATATTACCGATTTACAAGTCAAATGACACCTGAAGACACAAGTGAGTGCCGGTGTGACCCACTCAAAATCATAGTACAAGGACTTCTTAGCGAAACTCTAAACTGTAGACATGGTATTGACGACTCGAACAATTTTTACATGTTTTACAGGTCCTCCGTGGCAAGAAATAAAGTTCGCGATAAAAAGTTACAGTTCAGAATACTCCAAGAAACATTTAAGTCTGCACAAGAATGGGTTGACGAAATAAGGTCAAATAATGGCAAGAGCGTCAGTGACGATGACGAAAACTTTGAAAGGCAATTGGAAAATGTAGTTAAAAATGTAACCGACATTATAAAATAAATAAATAACTGCATAATTATGAAATGACAACTCCTATTTTGCTCCTTTTTTATATTGTCTAATCTGGTTTACGTTTTATTCTCGTTAGACTGAAAGGGAAGGTGGAAGGCTGATCAGCAATTATGCACTTTTGGCTATTTCGCCCGACCCAGCTGGGAATATCATGGTGACATTGGATCCATATCAAATGACGCAAGCCTTTGTAAGTTGGATAATAACTGGGAGCACATCTGGTTCAGTGAAAAGTGATTGTCACCAAATGTATCCATATAACGTAAGTGATCTGATAATATACACAAATAACTAGCTGTTTTCCTTGGACAATAATGACAACTGCTTGCACCATCTTACTATTACTTAGATAGAGTTTGGAATGAGAAGTACCTCCAAAAACGGTAATTCTACCCAATTGCTAGAGTATCGTAAGGTTTTGCTGGCACAGACACTTTCTGTAGTAGCCAAAATGATTGGACACACAGTTACGGATGGATACACTTACATCACTGATGACAAAATTTCAGAAAATGCGATGCTGGTCCGAGCATCACCCATCGCAAAAGCTACAGATCAATTTAGGTACCCTGAAATTGTAATGCAGTTATCCATAGGAAACATCTCTGTCACTCGGAACTCTGAAACTCAGATCAATCTGAATAAAGTTCTCAAGTAAACACACAAACTTGTTTATATTTTGTTCGGTTGTAGTGTTCCATTCTAACAAGTAATCTTTGCTGATTTTTAGTGAAAGGCTGAGTGCGATTAAAGAAATCAGTGAATCAAGACGATTGGCTACTTTAGGAACATCTTCGTGGACAACATCCGTACAAAATTTGGCGACTGCAACTCTTCACTACGATATTTTAAGTAGACCGATTGAGGTGGAAATACAGATACCTGTTTTGGAAACGCAACGGATGAACCACGGTATGTTTTGCACGTTATTTAGAAAAATGATGTTGGTAAACAAAGAGACAAATTAACAGGGTGGGTCTTGATCTATCTTTTATAAAAGGTCAAAGTTCAAGAATTTTAATTGTTTATCAAAAATTTCAGATGCCTTGGTTATCATGTATAATTACTCACGGGTGCTTTCTATCTTGAGACGGTTTGATGAGCAAGTTCAAATTGGAGACTATCCAAATCTACCGAGTGTAACTGACATTGATTTTAAAAGTATATGCACTAAAGAGGTAGGTTATCAAAAGATAAAGCAATGTTTGTAATTTAATAAACAAGTAAGGGGATTGAATCATATCTATATTTTAGGAAGAGATCCAGTTACTTCAAACGATTATGGAGTGGCCCAGAATCCGGGATATTGTAATAAACTTTACACGATTTGAAATTAATGTTAGCATTGTGGCGAAATTTCTACTCGCTCTTGCTAAAGCATTCAACGGGTTCTACTTTGAAATTGTCGTTCTAGTGGTAAGACGAGTTTCGTAGTACTAAGTTTCTGTTTATGAATCCCTTTTGCAGCAAGCCAATTGTATGTTTTGACTAATTTATTGTAGCCTACTAATGCTCCACACAACTTTCCGGGGATGATGGCACGAATCTATTTAATGAAGACTATATGCAGCATATTTGAAAATTGTTTTGATATTCTACAAATTAACCATTCTGAAACTCCTCTGCTATGTGACGCACACAAACTTTGAAATGTTACACGTTTATATTTTTCCAACAATAAACAATGTTTCTTATACATTTCCAACCGCATACAAATGAAATTTATTTGACCATGATTTGTGTTACAAATTGAAGTCTTTCAACTTTTTTAAAATCATAAACAAGATATCGGAACCGTTTGTAAAGATTTGTTTTTCTTGGGGATATGTAAGCGCGAATATTACTGTTAATTCAGATTTCTTATCAGTTTCCGTGATAGAAGTGGATCAGTATTGTATTGTGATAGAATTTATGTTACAATGGAATGGAGCAATAATGCTGGAAATAAAATTACAGGATTCACTCCTGACGAGAGGTAACGTATGAAGAGGTATTGAGTTGAAGGCTAAAGGAGAATATGGGAAAGGCCCTTTGATCTAATTCTTGCTTGAATAGTTTCTCTCGTCGGTACCGAGCCCAGAGAGAGCATTATCACCACGTGTCGGAATGTCAGGCAGTAAACTTGTTCGACGACCATTTTTGTTCTCCCCAATTAAAGTCAGTTGGACTACTGTTTCATTGAGTAGTAGGGTTAATTTTTGCTGGCAACTGAATACTATTATGATGACGAGTAAATCGCTTAGGAAATAAAAATCTGTCATGGATCGGAAGAGCATCACAATTATATGTTTTTCCTTTGCTACACTGCCACTTTTCCGAGTCAACCGCAGGTTCGAAAACTACTCTTTGGGACTTTGAAACTTCTTTGGTATCAAGGAGGTTGGTTTGATGAAACATAAATCGTTATGATTGAGCATACAATGCCCATCATACTGAATTTTTTTATATGCCTTACTACTCTTTAGTATTTATTTTAGTACTCTTTAGTATTACTAAATCCTTGGAAGAATTTCTAAGGACAGAAGGTTACTTTCTGATGTCGGTGTATCTTAGATTTCTTTGGGTATGTCTAGCACCACAGTTGACATCTTTCCTTTCTTTTGAGTCGGTTCTGAATTAGGTGCATGTACCCACATTGTATTTTATGTTTTGTATTGTATGTGAACACATTGTATTTTAAGTGCGCTAACGCGAAAAGAATAAACCCGACAATTCAAGATGTAGCGATGTACCTTTAGCGGATGTAATTATGACTTAAAGATGACATAAAAGTGAAACTTTCAATAGACTAGCTGTCGAATGATATATGACAAGCTATGCTGGTCATTTGAAATACTTATCGTGACCTAAGACCTTGTCCAGAAGTTCTGATTTCAATTTGAACTGCATATTTGTCATCAGCACTGCAACAGCTTTTGATTGCTATATTACAATCTATAAAAATCATTTGCAACATTAATAGTGACCTTTGACCCTGTTCAGAAGTTCTGATTTGAATTTGCGATGCACATTTATCATCAGCACAACAATACCTTTCGAAAGGTGTATCAAAGGTATATGTGACGCTTATCAATTCGGTTGACCTTATCATTTGAACTTGTTCCCGTGACCCCAGGTAGCCCATCTACGAACTCGTCCTTACTCTTTACCTATCGATTGGCGAAATCAGAATTTCGAAAGGTCAATCGATTCGAAAGTTATCGTGTTCACAGACAGACGACGACAGACAGATGCACGTACTACGAAGTCCTTTTAATATGCATCTAAAAGTACATAATAAAATATAATTAGTGGGTCTGGAAATAAGTTTTAATATATTGGAAAAAGGACAGACGGAAAATACTTTTCTCACACATAGCGTAACAGGTATACTAATTTTTATTGCCCATTGTTCTTTGATTCTAGAGAAAATGTGAAACTTTTTAGATGATGTCATACACGTCCTCAAGTTTTGAGTTGACGACAGAAAACTACTTGATTTGAGACACTAAATTATTGACATATGTACGTTTGGAATTTGACCTTTTGAAACCGTCTGTTTCTACCGAATTTCCGACTGGAAAATGGCTGGGTAAGTCTTCTAGCAGAAGGTGCCTTTGAATACAAAACAGCTTGTCTTCATTATCATGGTTTATCTTATATGCTTTTATACTTTAGTGTTTCATCCAAGTTCCAACGGGACGTGGCTGGTCAGGAGGCTAATTGTCCAGCAGATAGGGCCCAACACGTTTTTAATATGTACGACGTAAGGCCCTAAATGGATTTTATCAAATATGTTACGGAAATATTTGAATAGTACAAATAATTGATTTTAATTTCCACTGCAGCTTGTTGAGATTGTATTTCAAAATTTGGAAAACAACGACCTGCGGAGGGCTCGTGGGATCAACAAAATGTCGAATGAAGTAGCTCGCAAGCATCTGGAGAAGCGGATTTTATCCAACTGGATAACTTTTCCACTTTATGGTTGCCAGCAATGGCCACATTTAGCAGCGATTCCAGTCCTGAAAGCAACAGTTCCACAACAAAAAGTTACTCCAGGACCATTCACTCTCCGAGCATACCTTCCCGTGGGAATGCGAGCTACAAAAGCTACAGTGCCAGCGCGTTCCCTACAAATTTTCGGAACACGTGTTGGGTTTATGAAAAACGCCTATGAAAAATCATGTAGCTACAAAAGACAGACTGAACCAGTCTTCAAAGTTTTGTCCAGTGTGGGTCAGAATTTGACATCTTTGAGATTGGACAACGTCATGCTGTTCCCTTCCATGCTGGTGGAGTTTCTTAGCTCAACTCCAAATTTAAAAGCGTTGGGTTTATCTTGTTTACGTCTGAGAAATGAAAATGATCCGGACTTTGAGATGACACTGGCACTGCCACCCCTTGCTCATCTATCGTCTCTCAGATTGGGGGAGTATAACGGGACGAACCACGGACTCCCGTTGAACTTCTGGCTGGTGAAAGATTATGCAGGGCAGCTAACTGATTTGGAGTTGGAGGCAGGACAGTTTGCTTGGCAGCATGTTGATTGGAATAATTTGGTTTCACCTTGTTTGACATTTGGGAAGTTGCAACGACTCCGAGTTTACGAAGTCAATAGCTCCTTAATCTTAATGCTAAAGGCCCCTACTTTGACGTTTCTGTCGATGGAGATATGCCGTAATAATGAATCCATCCAACTTATCCACGCTATGCTTTTTCCCAACCTTATCTGGGCGCGCTCCCTGTTTACCCTTCAATTGAAAGTTCCTTGGGACTTTGCTCCAATATTTGACCTTTTTTCCATCGCACCCATGGAAGTTCCTGCATTTCAATGTCTTACAAAAATAGCAGTGACTGATCCACACAGTTATCAAAATCCGGACCGACGGGCAGTAGAAGCGTGCAAAATTCTTGTTTTCAAATCACCTGGCCTTAAAGAACTCCACCTGTTACATCATGCTGTTTCTCTTGGAACGGAAACTGCTGAAGAATATTTGAATCGGATTAAAAGCTTGGCACAGTCCGAACGCTATTGGGAAGCTTCCTTGGAACAAACCTTGGAGAAGATTTGGATTGAGCTGGAACTACACCAAAGCCATGATAGTGGAGTAACCGTTCTGCCAATGGGATTTATTCAACTCCTGGTTTGGGACAGGGAATGGGAGTCTTTGGATTTGCGCAATCAACAATAATGGTGAGTCTAATCAGTTACACCCATCACTAATAGCATTCAGTGTAAAATTGAGGCTCCAATTAAATATTATTGTACACGTATTTCTGTTATAGATTCCTTTAATGAGATGGCAGGTCGGAATCGAACTTTTCTGTTCACGAATAGTATACTAATTCAAATTTTATTGATTGGAAATCCAAATGAACTTGGTGGGAGGAAATTATATCAAATTATAATGTTTATGAAAAGGTTGAAGATAAATAAATCAAGTTATAATGAAATAAATTCCGCGTAATACACGTTTGCTTTTTTAATTTATGTTGGTCATGCTGATTTGATGATTTAGTAGGACTGCAGTTGCTATCCGTTTGAAAGAATAGAAAAATTGGTTAGTTAATAAGGCTCAATATTATGTTCGGAAGCTCCGAATGCGTGGAGTAGAACCATAACCAAAAGGGAAGTTGTAGTCTATCGTCGTTTTCGAAGCCTACATTTAAGTTTAAAAATAATCATCAGTCAGAGGATATTGCATTGCAAATACTCCCCGCTCACACGTACAGATTAAGTACAGGGATATGGGTCATAATCACAATCATTGATTCATTTTGATGGTTCAGGAGGCTGGGAATGAGGTGGAGTAGTTTCCTCTGACCTTAATATTCTCCTTTTCGGATGAGCCCGACAAGGTGATGTTCATGTGCTCTGCAAACTCCAGTTTTTGGAAGTACCCACCTTGTTGAGATATTCCCTTCCACCATGAGTAACCACGTGAGAACCAATGCCCTGATGCCACCTCACTGGCTGCCAGCCAGCTGTCCCCAGTTGTGATTTAGATTACTGAACGCTCACGAGGAACTGAAAAAAACTTTCATTTTTAGAAAATTCATGACATTTCTATATTATTTAGTAGACTCTTCCCATTTTTACAAAGGTGCAGTGAGATACGGCTAAAAATATTCCTCAAATGCAAGTTCTTCTTCACTCACACCTCTAACCTTAAACGGCTCCATTAAAAAAGAATGAATTTTAAACTTTTGCAGCGAGTCGAACATTATATCAGTTTAGCCATGCAAAGAAAAAGTTTACCACTGCAGTAAGTAACTTAATCGCACTTTCTGGAGCATCGCCATTTGGGAACAACATCAGCACAGTTGCATAAGTAGGTTCTCTCTCCATAAATTAGTCATTTCATCTCCATATCCTACCTCTCCTACCTACCATCTCCTAGCCGTATTCGTAGATAAAGATATTCAGTTCAAATTTTGCATGTAGGTAGTACACCGTTAGCTTTAAAATTAAATTTAAAGTGAAAAGTCCCTTGAGCTGCGTTTTCCCTCCGCTTATGCGGTTTTTATTATAACAGTTAGTAGATAGAGATCAAAACAGTTTTCTTCAGATTCAAATAGTGTCAACACGCATAACAGCCTCAACGAATAACGCTACTTAATAGCATAAAAATTTAGCCGCAACTCCACAAGAACTTCACAGTTCTTCCGCATCATGAGCTGCAAATATTAAAATTCATGAGTTGTAGTTTCATACAAGAAAAAGTACCATTCACAAAGAAAAGAAACTAATCATTTGGACAATATCATACCTTTTCCGTGAAGGATAGACTGCATAGGTTCGTCCTCATCCTCCTCTGTTTCGACCTTATACTCATCTGTTTCCTTATACTCATCTGTTTCGCATTCCGTCGAAATACCCAGGTCATCGGTTTGCTCACTACATGCTGCAAACTCTGTAAAATGAAGACTGTTATTAACATGAACATTGTTTTAAGACAATAAGATAAACAAGAACCGATAAAGGACTATAGTGGAAATGGCATACCATCAGGCGTGTCGACTTCGCGTTTAGGAATAACAGGAACAACCTCCCTAAGATCTTCAATCTTAAACTTTTCGGGACGGAGATGCTTGGACATCACGTAGTCTGTAAAGTGAAATGATATAGAACGTTATTCCCTGCAAAATGCTTTCAACCGAAAAAAATGGTCATCATGTCAAACGTATAAAATCCCTAGCACAACTAGATAAAGTAAATATGAATCAATAATAGCTCAAACTTTATACATTTGACTGGGGAGGGTGGTGGTTTTCCCATTGCCTGATCGGCAGCGAATTCTTCAGGGGTCAGCCAGAATTTTTCGTCTGCTAAGGTAGTCTTTGGAACCCCAGCTGTAAATAAAAGTAAATAGAAAGTTAAGTAGAAATAGAAAATATAAAGAAAGAGAAAAGCAAGAATTTAGCATTGATTATGAAAATAAAAGTACATACACATGACGTAAACTCCAACTATAAAATACAGTAACACGTGGATTACTGCACATATGAGAAGAATTACACATGCTGCTTTCAATAGGCTAGTGGAGCCTTTCTCCTCTGGATTTTCCTCCTCCTTCGGCATTTCCTCCTTCTTTGGCTTTTCCTCTTTAGGCTGCGCACACATAAACAAATTTCTTGTTCACCATTAGCTTGTTCGAACGATAACGATGTATGTAAATGGTCCAAACTGGTCTTACCATGATGACACTCGTGGCCCTCACAATGTCAAATCTGGTTTCCAAAACAAAGAGACGGCGCAGATCAAATTTCAGCTCAAACTCTTTACTGAGAACCTGCCAATCAAACATGTATTAACCAACAATTATCCATTAAAGTAAAGTTTCTCCAACTGTAACAAGTCAGCTGCACAGACTAAAATTTATCCGAATCTATGTATTTCTGATTTATTAACTACTATATTTATTCCTCAAAATTAAAGAAGACCAATCAGTCAAAAAACAAAATGCTTACCGACTTCGCTAGCTCACAACGTGATCAAGGTTTTAAGGATAACTTGCAAAATACTTCCTCAGACTATATTGTATTACATGTAAACAACAGTAATTTACAAACTTCCAGTCATCACCACGGACAGACAAGTTTTCAGTCTTTATACAACAAGGAGACAGAATATACGAGGTATAAAATTAAGAACAGGCACCGGCGAAACTGCGATTATTAACCTTGCACTGGCTGTAATTCGTTTATTCGCACTTTGTTGTTTAATATATTACCACCGGAAACAAATTACTAGACGACGTTATCACGCACAGCTTGTTGACTCACTTAATCAAGACTACAACTGATAGTAGGAACCACTAAGCACTCCTTCAACTTTAAATTCAACTAATCACTTTTTAAGTAAATACTAAATGTTTCCTCCCTAGTATGATTGATAATTGAACTGTACACAAGAAAAACTTCGGACTTTGAATTGGGAAGAAAGACGAAACCACAACAATATATACTGCAGAATCGATATCTTCTTTCAGAACTGATAAGAGGGATCGGAGTAAGGTTAATGTTTTGAAAATTAATTAATTATTCCGCCAAAAATCACCTTATTTAGATGTTCCAATTTTAAAACACGACAGAAGCCCCAGTAACTAGTTAAGAATACTTTACTCTGAAGGAAACGAACACGCACAAAGATTTTAAAATTTTAGTCAATTGAAAACCCTTTGTTATAATACTACAGTACTTAGTTTGAACTTCTTTTTAATTCAGAAACAATTTCAATATGAACCCGACTTCTTTGACAACGAGATTGTAAGGAAACCCAAAACTTTTCTAACAAATATGAGAGCACTAACGTAAGCCCAGTGGATACGTTGCAATTGGATTATTTTAGTTTACAACTCCACTGCCAGCTGATAAATTACTGAAACCCATCAACTGTTTTCAGTTGATTTTATCTCAAAAATTAATTTTGCAACGTTCTACTCACCACCAAGTTGTTTCAAGTAAGCCAGAGAATTTTCTCCTTTGCATTTATACAACAACGTACGGTGCGTGCATGCGGTTCCTGAATGTTGTATGAAACAAGGATGGAACGTCCGAATGGCGTGGTGCTCACCAATGTTTATCAACTTTCACAACCACTCAACTCACCAGACGACAATAGTAGAGTCCTTGTGTACCTGAAGATGGAGATATGTATAACGTAAACAAATTGAATGTAACTAGTTCTCGTGGTATTTTATCTTTTGGCTTACGACTAAAATAATTTATGAACCTTTATATCACGAAAAAATGTTTACAAAGTTAATTCAGAGTATGTGTTACCAAAATACGAATCACACATGCCAATAACAGTTACAACCGTCTTCTGGTTTAGTTACAATTTAAGCCAGTCACCAGACTATTCAGTTAATTTGAAAAAAGATGTGTGTATTATCACTGAAAGATCTAAGCCAGCCCAGTACTTTCTACTCCAACCCAGTTTTTGTTTTGACTAAAAGCTCACTTAGAGTCTGCGATGTTGCCTTTACAATTAGCTTTTCTTAAGAAAGGATAAATTTGTTTTCTGATCCAAAGGCGTTTCCTTTAAGTTATAGAGGTTCAAATTATGACTAACACGCAAGATAACTAACTACCCCCAAAAAGTTTTAAGGCGGTTCACAACAACAACTGACACTTGTGTTTGTTGTTGTACTTTGTATACTGGAACAAATAAGGTAGGAATGAGCGTGTGGCGTGGAGGCTCACCAAGATTCACAAATTTTTCAACCACACACTATCTGCAATCTTCAATCGATGACAATATCAGATATTTCATAGCCACCGTAATTATGACACAGATAATTGTCTACATATGTTTTATACCCATAAAGATTAACAACGTGTACGACAATGTCATATGTCAACGTATAATGTTTATGTTATATGGATCTGCTAACTGGATATTAGGATAACAGGTATTGCTTGTGATGACATCCCAATCATACCAATTTTTCACTTCGTTGTTTGTACTTGCTTAGACGTGTTTCGTGCAGAAAATAGATGCGAGAGCCTAAATAGAACAAGTTTCAATATCAGAAAACACTGTATAACTACGTTGGCTTTAATATTTTTTCTCGGGGAATTCAATTTTTAACAGTCAATAGCTGTTAAATTGTGGCATTCGTAACTCATTGATGTACACATAGTACATAATTTAGTATGAGTAACATGAGTTTTTTCCTCTTTACCAACTAGCAGAGCTAAATCTGTATAATTAGAAAACAGTATTTGATGATAAATTAACTGCATTTAACTGTCCACATATATCTTCAAAACATCTTACCATAAGCACTGTTGTCCTATTAAAGAGCATAAATATTTTAGGTTGAACGTGTTTCGCTCAGTGTTTCGCATGCAAGCAGTGCCAAATCAATTGGCTTCACTATTTTCAATTACTTCGAAATTCCAGAACAACCGCTGTCAATTGCTTTACCATTGAATTAGTCATGGCAGATGGTTACCTCAAGAAGTCTGTCATAAATATTACTTTGTACTGCTTATAATTAGGTTGTGTGTTGGTAATTAAGTCATTCTTTTTCATCAAAAGCCATACGCCTATCCAACCAGCAAACTTATTCCGAGAATGTTGACTTGGACTTGAACCATGTGAGAATTCATCAAAAAACAATACTTTTCGACAGCTCAGCTTTCCAATGAACCATTCATAAATAAAGGGTATTTCTGTGCTGACTTGAACATTGTCATCAATTTACATGAAAAATTCCTGAGCGCCTCCGAGGACTCAAGGAAGTGGAAGGTGATAGAATAGAGTGCAATGCCGGGAACTATTTTCGTCCACGAGCCAGAATCGATGGTCAGTACTAGCAAAAGCGTGTGTGTAGTCGCGGATGAAAATATTTTAGGTATATAGGGCCATTAAGTTTACGAGTGCTACGCAACCTTAGGAGTACAGGAGCATGCCGGCGTTTTCAAAGCATATATTTGATTCATTGCCGTATGATGTGTTCATGCTACTTCAGCCTTAATGCATTATACGTTAGGCAAAACGAGAAATCATATTGATTTCCAATAATAAGCGAGTTGATTGAAAGAAGTAAGAAAGCGGCATGCAAGAGAAAAATGAAGAAACGGTCCCCATTAAAAAAAGTTTATTTAGCGGAAGAATAGAAAGACAGGAAAGTTGAGAAACTCTGGGGATGACATGGAAATTAGTAAGTTAAGTGGAGCTTGATGGTAATATATAATTTACTTTTTACATACATACTATTAATTACTTTTCCCTATTCTTGCTGTTTAAAGTGTCCGAATCTTTGTTCTACCTTTGCTCCATCCAACCAAAATAGTCCGATATATTCGGCTGCCGTTCCTTTTTACCCCAATAGCAGAGAATATTATGAGGCTCACATATACTTTCAGACTATGATGTATGCTCATACTTTTAAAAAGTAGGAATAAAGACAAAAACAAAGTGGATGAACGTGTAGATCTAATCCTCCAGAGACACATATTCATAACCATTGTTCTGTTTATGTCAAAATATTATTCTATTATGAGGTAATTTTTGTTGGAACAACCCATGTACATAGGAAAGAATGAAATGCGTATTTATGATTCCGAGTGGAATCTAAGAGAGAAGAGAAAGGAGGAGAAACTTCATATTAAAAATCTGTTATGGTATGCTTTGAACACGATTTAACTGTGACTAGTCCTAGTCACAAGTAGCAGCCTACTATTACTACCACTCCTGCTGCTATTACTTTCATCTCCCTCCGGGTTATTTTCTCGAGGGCCGCCGCTTAACTCATATACTTTGCTCTTCCATATTGAGCGCAAGATTTGTGTTCCCTTAAATGTGCTTATGTTTGCCAGGAGCATCTCTCATGGCCCAAGGTTTTCATTCTTACTTCTCACACTGCTATAAAAATTACCACAGTTGGCTACAAGAGATCATATAGCATCGCTGGGTAAAAGCATCTCTCTTTTTCCTTTGAGCACCAGCTACAATTTTACAAGATGAAGTGGTGATAACTACGAATCTTTTGACGTGGGCTCTGCTCATACTCATTCATTCATTTGGGTGATATGATGGTCTGGCGTGGTGCCGTGTAAGTAGCAGACACGACTCATTTTCTAAAGCTCCAAGAATCAAATTTCGCTTCATGGGTCATCATATCGTTTCAAGGTACACGGGAAGGCTCCATGCTTTAGTTTAATGGAAATATAGTCATGCCACTTTGGATCCTCACATGGAGAGAGAGGTAAATGATACACAACTGTAGCAACTACGGTGTCTCCCTGTGACTGACTGGAAACCCCACTTGAGTTTGGTATTGGAGGAGCAGAGGAGGAAAAGGATGCAACAAGACACTGAGAATTTCACAACCAGCACTCCGCTACTAATCAATCTATGTCCCCCTTCTTTGTCCTTTAAATACCCATCAGAATTCAGGAGTAATCTCTGTGCCAGACAGTTTCCCAATATCCAATCAACTAGCAAGACTTTACCAAGATGTGAGTGAGGCAGCCACACCACACAGTCTCCCCTTTGTTATGCAAGGATGGACAAAAGTCGAACGGGGACCAGTAATCAAATTTCGTCAAAAAAGAATCCTTTATATTGTGTGGGTGGCCCGTACCTGTAAAACCACTCAATCGAATTTCCCTTTCCTTTCAATTGGAATTATGCTTCCTTTTTATGTGCCTAACCTGTTTCAGGCCTTTTCTTTCAAAATGTAAAATTACATGAATGAATGGACCGTTAAACCCAATTATGCTCATTCATTCAGAACTACAGGATAATTGTAACTAATGTATGCGTATATGCACATATATCCCTGGTGTATACCAGTAATTTTCATTCTCGGTGGAACAAAGAACCAAGCACCTCTCTCAAACATTAAGGAAGAAATAGAAACCCTTTCCCTCTGTTTTCCCCACTCATTGGAGCTAAGATGGGAGTGGAACTGCTTTCTGAACGTATTCACTCAGACTATTAGTACAACAGAACAGAATATTAGCTAATAATGTCAAACACTCTAGTATTTAATGAGTGTCCCTCGTGGTTTCAAACGTGCAGTCTGCTACAACACTGTTTTCAGCTTCTTAAGTGATATGGTCAGCATCTTTCTCATTTCAAGCATGCAGTACGAACTTAAAGAGCTACAGTTTTACATTTAATGAATTACGTGATGCAGAAATTCTACCACTTTCCTCCATTCAACTCCAACACGTATATCATATATGCATCATACAAATTATCCATTTATAGGAATTTAGGAGCATACAATCTTGGAAAGTACAAGTACATAAATCAGTTTACTGTTTACACGGGATAGTTATATGTACAATTCCTTGAAACCAAGCAGAGTTTGCATCGCATCAAGATGCAATTTTCAACAACCAGGACTGCGTAACGGAAAAGATTTGATTTTTATAATCAAACGCTTTCCCATCTTTATTTAACGGTTCCGTAGGCAATTAAAAATAGAATGGAAAATCTCCAAATTCAGACTCATCTTGACTTTGACGACGAATCCAGATGAAAAATTATATTCTTTTCCAAGGCGCAAAAAATACCCATGACAAGTCTACTACAGAGGTCTTTTGTTTGATATTTCTTGAACCCACGAACTTTCGGCTACTCATCTATTGTGTCGTCAAATAGGAAGCGCGTTTCCTCCCAAGCTTTCTCCTAACGAAAGTTGCTAATGCTAAACAAATAAATTAGAATAAACAAAAGTTGAAAATCCTTTAAAATGCAAATTTTAGACTTCAGATAGTTGGACAAGTATGCATGCAAATGATTTTGGAAGTGCCAGCGCACATCTTTCTAATGCTTCCAACATATGGTTGGAATAATATGTCGTGTTACGCAGATGAACAAATTTTCAACACGAATTTGAGTGCGTCCTCCTTTGACCATTCAACTTTGGAGTCCTGGGCAAAAACAGAGACTTCAAAGTTGCTGCATAATGCAATGCAAAAGCACCAAAATGATGTGATTTCGTGAAGAACATAAAACCTGATCCATAATCCATGAACTTTAAAATTCTTAAAAATAAACATATCATATCCATTTTATATTGCACATTATACCTACGTATGTTCATTATCATATCATCAAACAAGGGAACATATCCAAACTTCTGGATCTTTACTACAACGGACAAACTTTGGAGAGAAGGAGATGGGCATTTCTTAGTAATTAAACATGAACCATTCCACCAAGGCAAAATATTGTGACTTAGTTTTCTCAAGAAGAAAGCATGGTCATGCTCCATTTTAGTTTTAAAATTTTACACTTGCCCTCCTGCCACATCCATCAGTAGACACAAAGTGTTTCAGCCTAGTGTAAACTAACTGAAAAACCATTGTGATTGTGAGTTGGGCATTAGTACTGTGAAACCAGGTTTTCAACTTTCTTCATACCTTGCAAGGGAAATGCCTAGTGAGAAAGGTACATGGAATGTAAAGCAAACAAGAAGAAAGTTCGAGGCCGCTGCGCATGAAACGAGCATACGAGAAAAGAACAAGGGAAGACTCGCAGCAAAGTTGGATGAAGGAGACTCAAGCTTGAGAGTTTAGGAGCAATGCCATGCTAGCAAGCCAAACCAACACAGCCAGCGTTGCTCTTAAACTCAAGAGAAATTGTTGGTAGTGAGAGTCCGCCTTGTCGCAGACGAATACTTAAGGCAATGATTTCCAGAAATGAGCTCAGTTTTCACCGGACAGTGGTAGAAACCTTATCTCAACTATCTCCGCTCTATTTTCTTTCCTGTATCACTTTTGCTAGTACGTTTCTACTTTCACTATCATCTTCAGTTCCTAGCGCTAACATCATCGCACAGCGGTGGAGAAAAAAAACCCACTGGTACCCTCACACACACATTTGCTCTCACTCACAAACACACACGTTGTGACTGACTGTACAAAAACTAATCCATCAGAAAATCAAGTCGTTGTTCAAAAATTTGGTATAAAGTGCTCCATTCCCTGATTTACCTTTTCCTTCGCAAAAACTATTTTCGATTTTCCCCGAAAAATTAGAAATGGTGGGTGAGAAGCTAATTGAAGCTTCCGGACACCCCGTTATTCTCTAACTTTCAATCTCAAAATGATCAAATGAGCTGCAAAGTTATCAAACAAAGTCCTCCCCTTTCTCCCATTATAAACCAAAATATACCAAACGTTGGGGATAAAAGTGAAAGCTGATTTATAAACCAGTAATGGAAATCCGTTAGGAAATCCAGGATTCTGTACTTAGCCCAAATTTTTATCATGGCACACGCACTTTAAACATGTTACAAAAGAGCTGAAGGGATTGCTAAAAAAGAAAGAAAGATATACAGACAACTAAGTCCGTCAGCTACTTTGCATAATCCCCAAAATTTTCACGTCTTGCTCAGGACTCCGACAACACGAATCAAGTGAGGCTTAGGACAATTCACAGGAACAGTGTTGTAAACAAACGACTGTACATGAATTATATTTAGTGGAGACACTGTTAGGAAACTGGAGTCATTTAGTTTTCATGACTAAAAAATAATTTAGAGGTATATATATACTAAACTGTGAACAACGATCCCAATTGATATATATCAATCCCAGTTTGGTGCTAGTTCAGACTTACACAGTGAGTTGACATCAAGCAAAACAAGTTAGTTCTGTTTCAGAAGGAACAAAACAACACACTACAGCACATCTACCTACATTTGTACGATACACTGAAATGATAATAACATGTCAACGTTTTATGCATGGATCTTGGCCAAAAGCCGAACAACATAATAAAATAGAGCAACTATATGTTAAAAGTGAAAGCTACACGAATTAAAATCACATGCATCAACGCTCACAACATTGTTATCTACCTACACAAAATGATTTAACAAAAACAAAACTAGATAGAACACGATGTATCTTGTATTATGGAGCCAAGTTAACTAATTACTAAACTGGAGTGACTTTTCTATATTATTATTCCAGAAAGAAAATCAACTGCTGCACGGGCACAACTAAGCAACAAAAGAACGAGCGAACCAAATCTGTGGGATGAAATAACGGGGTAAATAGAAGTACTGAAAGTCATCATCATTATTATCAATCGCTGTAGATTTTTAGGGGAAATATTGATCTGTATAAAAAACGTTTCGGAGTAGCAAAATGAAGAATAATATAGGTGACCATAATGACAGTGACAATGAACAAAGAGGCAATAACGATCAATATTGTATCTCAGCTAATGTATGTACACTTTAAGGGTTCTCCCGTGCATTTGTTATACGGAATAATAAGTAACTATAAGTCCGTTGTAAGGCAAGCATCCAGCCGATGAAAAGAAAGTGAAGAATAAGTTGTTTCATCAAAAATGAGCATAAAATTAGAATAGACAGTTGAGAAGATGATGCTCTTCGCTACAACTGGGCAATGTGCTAATGCGAAGAGTATATAGACGTTCTTTGTTCGATCCACCTAAACCGTTCACTTGTGACAGCAGCTGTACATCAGAAGGGAAATGTGCAACTTTTGCTGCCACCATCCACTACCACTTCTACTACAGCTTATCGTGCCATACACATATCTAGCATACACCCCTTTATCAACGTTATTAGCAGCTAAAAACGTCACTGTTTCACTATCATCATCAACACGGACAACTTGCTGAAAGCTTCTGTCTCCAAAATCTACAGGAAAAAATTGCACCCTTAATACGTCTGCATGGTAAGCTACTTTTTCTTTCTTCTTTGCTTCTATCCACAACTCGTATCTTTCCTTTCGGCTTTCTCTCTCTCTCTCTACATTTTTTTGGCTCTTGGTCACTGCCATCGCTTTCTCACACAGTTGTTCATACTCAACGGAAATACTTTACCTGGACGAGTGAGTGAAGGAAAAGGGGAAATAGATCTCTTGACACGGAGACACGGCCAAATCTAGCATCTTGAGCTTAACCACTCATTATTATTTCCTTTTTCATGTGCTCTAGAAATGGCTTGCTGAAACTACCCTATCCAGTTATTATTTGGGTTGTTATGTAGTATTTATGTGAGGTTATGAAACGTGATGTCTCACTCTGTGAATCGTCTTCAAAACATTGTCAATACAAGAGGCATAAAGATGTTAGATAGGGCACGCCAGTGAAACACTTATTAGCAGGTTGCGGAGCAAATCTTTTGAAATCAAAGTGTATCTATCTATTATTCTCCCTCAGTATACCTTCTTGTCGACAAAAGATTGTCTCCATTGTGTTCTTTTATTTTTGAAAATTTGTGTAGACAATCAAGGCTTACAGGTATGAGCAATCTGAATCAATTTTATGACAACCACTCTACATTTAATCTGTTTCGCAACTGAACAAATTCATAACGTTTTACACATCATGAATCCGAGAGTGTCTCGTTTATTACCAATAAAATTTTTAACGTTGCGTTGGTACTAGCAAGCATGGAATTATAAGTTCTATCCTTGTCGCAGGCATTAAAATGTAGAGTGGCGGGACTAGAAATAGTATACACTTCAATAAAGAATTGTTAAGAGCTTCTGCAGACAAACTTTAATTAAGTGATCGTGCTACACACATTTCGCTTTTCAAACATCATCACATCACACAAAGCCCGTACGACCCAATGGTAGATCGTTCCTCGTTTCGATTTTGAACAAGGGAGTTGGTAAACACATTGATTTTCCTTATGAGCATCAGTCGAATTGCTGACTATACAATTGAATCCGTCTTATAATCAAAGCTTCCTAAATTAATCTTTGCACACTTTTAGGTAACGTTGCTACAGGCTGATGGATTTAGCTGTGATTAGGAATTGTTTGCATAAAACCCTACCCAACATTTTCGCTGACAACTATGACAAACGGCAGTTTCCACTTGTATTACTGCATTTTGTACGTCCACAATGTAATAATAATACTTGCGCTAAACTTTCAGATCCCAGATTACAAAGGTGAAAATGTTTACTATTGCCACCCAACATAAAATTCATTTACCTACCGTGAAACCAGCCAGACACGATTGAACTTGGGTTACAGTGTTTGTCTTTTAACTGAAAGCATCGTAGAAGACGACAACATTTCCTCCCGCGGACAAACTAGGTAAATGTTATTGGGGCGTAGTGAAGTGAAAGTAAAGGTAGTCTTCTTGGTAGAAACCAAATAAGTTTGTCTTTGTTCCTCCATGCCAGTTTCAAAATAGTATACCTCATTGATCAATGGCAAAAACAGTAATAGTCGTACTAGGTAATCATAATCTCTTTATATGTTAGCCTTGATACATCCTAGGTTAATCTATGAATATAATTTCGTACCGTACCTCTGCTTCTAACCAAAACCAATGAAAGGTACTCTCAATTATAGGTAATCACGATAGAATGTAGCACAAACATTCAATGACTGATGAAGTATTCAATAGATTTGAATTTTTCACAAACTACAAAATCAAGTTGATGGGAACGGAATGATAGGAGATACTAATGCGCTATAAGCTACAAAATGCACTTTGACACTAACCCTTCATGTACCCTATTTTCGAAAAGAAGAATCCGGTTTAGTTCGGATCACAGGATAAGACTCGTGAAGTGAGGAATAGACTAATAATTACAACTGAAAACGATGATATCGTAGCAATTATAATTTTATTACAACTACTTTTTAACGAATTTCACCTTTAAATTGATTACAGGTATGCTCTTATCAATACGATAACACTTTTCAAGGAAAGATTTACACAACGCTTTACATGATGAAAGTCTTACTTTTTTGTAGTAATAGTAGTAATACGCAGTAATGAGGAAAAAATCAATCATTTTCTGTAGGTCCATGAACGCAAACCACACGGCATGCTCACGTTTACATATTCCGCATAAATCTACATTCTATGGCTAAAATATTATATGTACTTACATTATAAGCAACAAAGAGATGCTTTTTATAGAATCATGTCACAAGTAGTAAATCACCAATTAGTGCAACCACGAAGTAATATACGCTAAACGGGTCTAAGGTATACACATAATGACAGTTCAGTCTAAAAATTAACTGAAAATGAGTCCATACAAAATAAACTAAAGATAACCATTAACAAAACAGTACACCGGTAAAGTCGATACAGGGCAAGTTAGGATGACCTTGACACCTTGATATGTAAGACAAGAAGACTTAAAACTAACACTATAAAAACTATCAACCTGATTTACTAAATTAATGAACTAGTAACAGTGATCAATCCAACAAATTTTCGATTCCTTGCGCTGAGTAATTTTCCATCATGGCTAAACAGTGTCAGGCAATAACATTTGGATGAGGTGAGCAGTCAGAGGCATACAATTGATTACTGTCAGCCATTTTCCACTGCCTTTGCACTCCTTCAGTTCCTTCACAGCTCTTAAAAGCTGTAAAAATAATTAATATATTTAATGTAATGCTAAGTTAGTCGAGACATGGTCAGATTAGTTTTAAAATTGGAAGTCAACATTTTGTTGACCTGAAAAATACGACAAAGTGGTTCAACTTTTCTCCATAAAATTAACTAAAATATAAATGGAATGTGTAAGCAAACTAACCGTGTTGTTGTCCACATTTTTGAAATTCCTGAGGGCTTGAGTTTTCACATCCTTAAGTACAATTCCAGCTGCTAGAAGATCTGATCGTGAATCGTGACTGTCCACGGAAGGAGCGAAACTTATGGCATCCTCCTTCAAATATAAGATAATTTAAGTGAGTCTGGGCAGTCATACATTGTTACATACCAAATAGTTGTAAATGGATTTAATATGGAATATGGTGATTTGGCTTAATCATTTACCGTGGAATGGTTTAAGTTGACATGTCTCCTGGGCCCACACCCTTGAATTACTGAAGTTGATGCCGTTGATGCCTGTCGTGTTCCCACTTCTGATGATTCTCCAATCTTCATAGTTTTATAGAGTGGTTGTTGTGCTTGATTATCAGAGGGCCGTTTCAGAGTCAGACAATGGTTTTTTTGGGAGGAGGGCAACGTTGTTCTATAAATAAAACCTCAGAATCCACACTGGTTGAACGACTAGCAGTAGCTTGCTCTTCATTTCGACTCAACGTGGGAAACATGGAACGTGAGGCTCCCGGAACCACCCCAGAAGTTGGCATACGACTAGGACCAGCCACGTTTGATGAGTTTAAATTTCTGTTCACGGCACCGTAGAGTTTGCTGGGGCTCAAATATATCACACCCCTCGTTGCTCTTCTTGGCACTTGGCATGGCACTGTAGCTTTTCCAATCCTTGATAAGTTCCTAAAGTACCTTGCGTTGCGATTACGGGGAGCCTTCATACTCGCCTCAGACTCTGCGTACGACGGACGTGTTGTCCGTTCTCTCAGCGTCATATCACTTGGCGAAACTTCGCTTTCATCATTAGCCACGATAGTTGCATTATAAACGTCCTTACAAACTTTGAAGCTATCAATGAAATCACTAATCTGCGTAAACAAATACTCAACTCACTATTTTTCGTACATTACAGTTGTATGAATTAATGACCTGTTAGTGTGGAAAAGAGGAATTCATACACTTACAACTCCGTTTGCTACATTCCACTGCTTCCTTTGATGAAAGGAACGATTGTCCCTTAAAGTGTATTGATTGTGATCTCCACCTTCCGGAAATAATTGGTCATGCTGTCATTTTTCAATAACAATAATTATTATTTCAAAACTACACAATCCATTAGTTTGTTGTTAAAACTTAAACTTACCAGGGTACGATATTTTTCCTTTAACATATTTTTCCAAGTCTTCTCCAGATCTGCCGGCTGGTGTATTTGCAATGACAACTGACGCCCACCTAACTTTTGGGCGAGCTTCAAATCAATCCGGGGCAAACCTCTCACCATCTTGTCTGTCCGTCTGCGAATTTTAAAAGTTAAAGACACAATTTAAGCTTTTGTGATGACTAATGACATTCAATGGGTGACGGGATGTATCATTTCATGTAAAAACGTTCAACATGCATCTTTCTTATATCTTACGACTTTTAAATAACAATAATATCTATCCCTTTCTACTTGTCTAGCTATGACTATAAACGTTCAAAGCACAAAACGAAATAAATATTGATCGGTAAATGGTTGCAATCAACAGTAAATAAACTAACTTACATATGAATAGAACTTTTCTAAATTGGATTGAAAATGGAACTGGTTAGAAATCTAGGATGTATTATATCGTGTCATACAATTAGCGACCTCTATCAGCAGCAAACATCCGTCAGTAGTTACTCCAAAATAATGATGCGTTTAAAACTGAAAAATAAAAACCAACTAGTCTCGTCCTGCACTGCACTGCACTACTTCACCAACAGCAATGTAAAAGCGCTTAAAATCTGCTTGTCCTTTATCCAAGGTGTGCTTACTACTGTCAATGACTGGAAGAAGGAGAAGTAATCCGTTTTCGTCGTGAATCTTCTAAATGAATGTAACTGTAACGTATAAAATCATGAAGCATCCATCCATGACCCGATATGTAGCATATTAATTTTTACTCTTGGTAAACGACCACTGCGGTGGTCTTGGTCTTGCCTGGAGCAGTCTGTCTTCATCTCATTTGCATTCAGTTTCCTCGATGCGATAGGAATAGGAAGACAAACGTATGACATTGTAAAACGTTGAGGTGGCCTAAAATGAAGGTAGGGTTCAGGTTCATGATCAGGATGCTCATTAGAAGACGTCTCAGATATACCTTGATGTATTAGTTTCCAAAAAGTGTTTGTCAATATGCTATATATATCATTTATGTTCAGATTGTAAGGACTGGATGGAAGATGGATCCGTTGTCTATCTTCTTGGTCATTTTATGAAATCATCATTCTTTTCTGGAGGAATGAACGAGAACGTCAGAACAGACAGATATACAGAGCAGAGATTTGACAATCAGATCCATGGTATTTCCTTAATCTACTTTATGTAAAATATTTGATAAGGTCCCAATTCAGCTACTACAGAACAGAATCCTCAGTGGTTCGAATCGTGTCGAATTAAAAAATTATTTGCATAAAATTACAAAAGTCATACCATATAAATGGAACGTTGTTTTATTTCACATGGTATGACTTTTGTAATTTCAAGCTTCATAAGGACGTCAAATGTGTAAGGTGGTGGTTAGCAAGAGAGAGGTGCTTATATGCAGATGCATATCCACATCCTGTTTGTGTTTATGAGTATGTAAATGCTTTTCCACTTCCCGCGTGCATCTGTGCCAGCTTGATTTTAACTACAAAAAAGTGTTCGATCAGTCCTTACTATCACAATGGGCTCAACCAATAAGTGAGGGTTATAGATTCAGTCCTGTCGCTTATATATACCGTAGCATTTTATAATATGTTATACACAGCTTGGTTTTTTGGATTTTTAGTAAAGAAATACAAAATAACAGTAGGTATCTCTTATCCGCCTGTACGATATGTATCAAGTAGCTCATTCAAACAGTTAGGGCAAATTAATTTGATTGACGTCATCATTGTAAACAGATTCAATGTCTATTTTTATTATGTGTGCAATGTTGTAGTTCTAACATGTAAAAATCGCTTTATTTATAGCGTGATTTTATGTGAATAAGCTCTCTACAGCATGCTCCCTGCATGATGTCCACCATACCCTTGTCTTGAGGCTGCAAAGTCATATTCAAGCGACTCTCATCAGGTGAAAGAACTCTCCGGTTATTCACTACTACGCAGCAAAGCTATAAACAAGCTCATTAAAAAGCTCATTTCTTTTGTCTGTCAAAGCTAATTTATCAGAAAGTAGGAAAGAAAGTCTACCGTAAAATTGAGAGAACAATACAGACACAAGTAATGTATCGCAAAGCAGCGACATGAGGAGACAAAGGAAGTACTTGAAAGAAGGAAGAACAGACAATTAGATAATATCAAAATAATAATGGTGAATAAAAGTCGTATTATACTCCTTAGTATAGCAGATTTAGGGGTATAATGAGAAAAAGTATTATTCAGGTGAACATGTAACCAAATATGAAGTTACGTCATAGAAATGTTCCTGATATATTTAGGTAGACAATATTTTTCATAAATAAAGAGAGCCAAGATAGATTAATCAGAAGTAAAAAGCAACCAAATTTGAAGAAAATTTTATATTGATTTTATATTGAGTACACAAGCAATCATGAGTAGATTGTGGGAGCATTGATGAGTCCTACAATTATATAACTTAATTGTTCCAATGTGTTCTCACATTACCAATCATACCGAGTGCATTTTTACTATACCGTATAAAATCTTTGGAATCTGTACTAACGACTAATTATGATGCGGTTCATTTAACTTTGAGTTCCTAGAAGACCGTGTATAATTTTTCTGGTTTGGGCCTTTTCTCATATCCGTTAAATACACACCTCCATCGTTTTTCCATAATCGATTCCAAGCTAGGCAAACCAACCTTAGTCTAGTGGACTGTAGCCGAAAATCGTTTGCTTCAAATTTGCTCAATGATGGAAAGGATTTCCATACTCCCGAACTTAAAATTAGGGGATTACAGCCGCAAAAGAAAATTATTTTTGGACAACCAGCTAGTTTGAAGAAGGGCAGACACGTGTTTAGCTGCTTTCTAAATGACGCAAGTTATTTGATGGCTCAAACAAGAAGATATGTGAACATCAAATAAAGTGCAAAATATCAACAAAATTAAGCAAATTGGACGTAAAATAGGACCCCAGTTGCATAACATAAATAATTCGGGAAATGAATATAAATTGGGATAAACTATAAGTAAACTAAGGAAAAGAAGCATATTGAGTCCTGGATACTACTTTTCCTTCATGTGAGACAGTAAACTATATTCAGTCGCATGTTTGTAGGCATTGTTTGGCACTTGCAAGTTCACTTTCTATCACTTCCAATTCACTTGCTCACCTCCAAACCCTTAGAGTTTTGGAGGATAAAAATATATCGTGACTAACAACACAAGACTGGAGTAGAGAAAGGATGGTAACAAAAGTGATAACTACAGGAAAATTACAGGTAGTGGATGAGAGAGAATCATGTTTTATATTTAAAATATCGAACCATGATGTGAGGTGAGGTGAGCACACCAACTTGTACATTAAATCTATTAAATATATTACGAGCCCACGATGAGTGTGTGTGTGTGCATATTATTAACTGGAATTGCCCAGGAGAAAGAAGCTCTCACTTGCCTGCTTCTACGAAACCGCAGGTTTTGTAACAAGCTGCGTGCGTGCAAATATTGCTACACCTGTGACGGTACTGCATTTGCTACTGTCCGTCGGTGTTTTCCTTTTCTCACTACTTGTTTTCCTTTCGGTTTGGAATTATAAGTGGTTCTCAATAAATACAAAAATGGCATTGATAGCTATTACTAAATAAAGTTTCGTTTAAATATACATAGGCATATCGACTTTTACACTCCATGTATCTGAGGATATGGGAGACATAGTAAATGTCTACCGTGCCTAATATCTACGTCATCCTGAGAGGTAGCAAATAATGGCAGTAAGTAGTTAACGTTTGTACGTAACTTCGAATACACATATTCAGAGTCTACGTTTTTCAGTTATATTGTCTGCCCAACAAGTATCTGTATTTACATATGAGTGGCGACGACTTATCAAAAGCTAACTTTTTTCGGTTCACATTTTTCTACCATTGTAGCTTGTGCATGGGATACACAACTTGAAAGTAAAAGCGAACGTGTTTTCTCCGCTGGCTTTTGTTGGTGTATCATCGTATCCAAGAACCCTGTACCATATACTTCTGATCCGTATCTCTTTCTAGGCATATTGGAGTACGGTTTCCCACTCAATAAAAGTGTAGGTAAGGTGAGTAGCGGACGCAACTACTGCAACGCAAGAACATTGGAGCAAGAGCATAAGTAAGTGTGATAAACAAATTGATCAATGTATAATATATTTGCAATTTTCTGCTTGGCAAAGAAACGAAACTGATCTTGAACAAAACTATAATACAATTTGGGCATTTCTTAAGGAATTTGACCTTTTCTTACAATGAAACAATTACTTGGTAGCCCTTGTTCCAGTGAGGAGCTGCGTAAACAGTTATGAAAAGCAGAAGGAGTGGAAGGAATTCTGAAACCAACTAGAATATTTCATATATAAATGCATGGTTCGGGTAGCAACCAAAGCTGGGGAATATTGCAAAGTAGAGTCGCATTTCTTATTAAGAAATCCTAACTAATAACTAGATTATCTGTTTGCATTAAACACCCATTTTACAGCATATGGTTACCGACATAACTTTTTAGTGCATTCCATATATTATACCAAGGGGAGGCTCATTTATGTGACGGTAACAATCGTATAATATGAAAGACTTGTGAAATGACAAAAGATTTACTTCAAGATAGCAGATAGGCTGGCGCACGACGATCGTATAAACCAGCCTGATTATCAAATATGCAAAAAATTGTATTCCTTGCAACCCATTCGTATTTGGGTGTGTTTTTGAAGTTTTAGTAGTTGGGTTATTGGCAGTAAGAAATGTGAAGATGTTCCAAAAATGATGTATTGTTAGAAAAAGTTGCAAGGGAGAAAAGAAGCTCAAAGAAAAGTCACAATATGACAAACAGACATCACATGTCGAAAATCCAGCATTTTAAAGCCATTCAAAGAACGCACAGCGCCTACACTTTCACCAATGTCACACCACTAAATATAATAACCCGCTCAAAGATCCCTGCATCAAAGTAGTGAATTCATTGCAAAAATGTGGGAATAAACTCAATCCTCATTTTTCAGCAAATAAGCCCGTAACCTAAAATAGACAAAATGAATGGCTGTCAGATTGATTTAACGTATATAAACCACATGAGCTTCCCAGTTTATTGTTTTATTGAGTCAGTTTGGGAAGGACAGACGACCCCGTCGTCCCCTCAAAGTATCTACTATTCCATTACACAATAATATAACTTTACTACCACCACTACCATACCATTCTCTGTTTTGGATTCCCATGGGCATGGTGAAAAGCTAGGATGTACTAGAGTATTGGGATGATTTAACAACGACATTCTACTCCCCCAAATATACAACAAGAAGTTGTTGAGAAAAGGTAATATGAGCATTTACGTGGCATGCTCAATACCTTAGAAGGCATAGTTGGTGCAGTGTTTTTTGAAGGTATTTGTTTGTCATAATAACATTATTATTGCAAACAACAGCACAAGAAAGAGCATTCATTTCGTAGTATGCAATAACACAATTTCATTTAGTGCGAGCGGCAGAAACTACGGCGAACTATGAAGGGAAGTGTGGCGGCTAGTTCTGGGTTTTTGTTTGATGGGCAAAGTATTGTCATCATCCGAAGAAAGTACAAACACTCACAGTCAGTCTAGCCTCGTCGCTCTACACCAAAGAGTATCATATATATACTCAGTATAGGTTTGGATGAGCTGTATAGCGTGTTCCAATACAAGAAACAAGTGACTCGACATGCTTACAATGGGAAGAGCTCCTGGATTGAATTACACGAGATGGATATGACGATGACGGATGAACCATAACGGAAGTCGAGTCTTTGTAGTTAACTAGATGCGTTTGAAACAATGTAATCCGAATACAAGCATGTTTTAAGACAAATATTATATCCTCATCAGAAAGCCACTTCGTCATATTGGGGAAAAATTGTATCCCGCATTTGAACTTCATCAAAACTTTTCCTATTGCTCTACCTGCACAGTTAACATTTGACTACATTTCTCTTTGTTCAGCCAGGGATAAGTTAATGTTAAAGATGCTCAACTGTAGACTATTTTTTGTGCAGAACGTGTAAGCAAACAGAACTGCGCATTAGATGAGCGTAGGGATAAACTGTAGGGATGAAATTCAACAACAATGATGATGATGATGCTAAAGTTTATTTCATTTGTAAATGTAAACAAATATTTTTTCTGGAAAAAGAGATATAAGAATGGTGAAAACAGGAGAAAGTACACACAGTTGGTGGATCGACAACGACGTAAGTTGAATAGACGTGGTCAGTCATACATGTCAATGTGTATCCAAATAAACTAAAGAAATTTCAAGTTGTACAACTTGAATACACACACACATGTATTTTTATTATATAAACACAAGCTTTTATAGTACTTTGTGCTTGTGCTTCAGAGACTTGAGAAGAAAGACAGTTTTCTTACCTCCATACATGTGTGGAAGTAGCCAAGCCACTATTTCTCCCCGTTGAAGTTTTCAGCATTCCCCTCGTTATAGAGTTTGGTAAACATTTGTGCATACAGTCAGAGAGTATTCCCAAAAGACTCAGCCGTGCACGAAACGAATGAAGGAGGATGATGAACCATTCATACATGCATGAAAGATTTGCAGGCTTTTTAGTTGACTTGGATATGCTAGCGAAACGGTTCCTTGGTGTTTCAGCACATCCATTATCAATCTCGATGGGATTTTTCTGCAAAGAAGCCGGTGGGAGCATTTTATTGTTGGTTTATGAAATATAGCTCAACATACATGCATAAAAGGGGATAGAAAGTTACATAAGCAGTTTACCAGTTTCCTCCTATATCACCAAGCGTTTTTGGGGGAACTCGACAAAACAGTGAGAGAAAATCATACAAAACTCATCAAGAATTCATTTATCAAAACAAATCGATTGTTGCTGCCGGTATAGCAGGTCGGTTTGGGCGAGTTGTGTGTGTAGGCGTATGCCTTATTTCACTCATGAGAGAGTGAGATCTCACTTGTGTGCATTTTACATCATATTATCACTATAAACTTTTTGTACATGAAAGTCTAGCTTCTCAGCTTTCTAAAAAGTTGCCGTGTTTTTTCAAAAGCACCATCATTCACAGCGCATCGTGGGGAGAAATACATTATGAAAAATTGCTCTCTGGGTAAACGCACCGAATCCCTGCATCAGGTGTTCTTACGTTACACTTCACAGATTTTAAAATGCTTACTAAAAACTCTCTATTGCAAATACAAAAGTTCTTGTACTTTCTACTAGCATGAGCATACGGTATTCAGATTTGACGGAGAAAAGTGTTCGGACATTCGTCTTTTTAAAAGCAACCCTACAAGTTTCCATGTTTCGCAGTTTTATGTATGAGAACATGCTACACTATAAGCTATATATGTTTCAAACCAAATTATGCACCATTTTTTCAGGAAAGGATGAGGGCCAATATTATAGAATTCCAAGAGTGTGTCCCTTCATACTTCATCAATTGTCAATTAACTTTATCTAGCAAATCCGTCCTCAATATTAAGACCAGCAGTACGTGAATTTAGGTGACGTAAATTTGGCATGGATAATTATGCCTGCTGGTAAACTACAAAAAAAATATATTTTTCAAATTTGTTTAAATTTCATGGCTGATGACGGTTTCTGCCTTCTGCCTCCAACTAGCGTGACTTCACGCTATCATCATGATTGTGATTAGGCAAAACTTCCCATAGTAACTCCCTGCAAAAAGGGCTGTACTAACGTGTGCAGAAATTGAATACCTAGAAAAATATATGTTTCTTCTCAACCCAACATTACAAGACACGCTCACAGTGACTGAGCAGGGCCCTTTTATATGGAATTTAACTTGTAAAATATAAGTATGATGATAGGGATCCTTGAATTTTCTCTAAATTAATATATACATATACATACACGCGGTGACATTTAAGCTCTTATAGCGACAAAATTTGTCGAACGAGCTCTTTCCAACGGAATGAAGAGGAGAATTTTTAATTTTCTCTACTGACGTGTTTATCTCTGTCATCTGTCCTCCACTTGAAAGCTCCTGCTATTATTACTACATTCTCATGAATTGCGAATGGAGTGGCGATGCTACTGACGGTCTTCCTACTATGACTTTATGTTGGGACAACCAAAGAGGAGAAAAGTGTATAAACACACCAAACTTCCGTCTATAGTTTAGCCACACACACAATGTAAGAGAAAAACGAAATATGCACGCGGTTCTCTGGTGGATTCACACAGAAAAGATTGTGTGTTTTATCACCCGCGGCCAAAAAATCCTCACGGCTGCCTGCATCCATCAGATATGCCACCTTTCTTCTTATATGGAATGAACATCACAAGTTTCAACTGAGGACTGTTTCTTGTACACACAGAGATTCCTGCTGATATTGGTGATGAACGGAAGAACTCTTAGCTCCCGAAACACATAAGCCTGCAATAAGAAGGTTAAACTCAAATACTCGTTTCTTTCCAACTTCCCTTCTGCATTATCCATACGAGCAAAACAGTTTTATTCCCAGAGTTTTAGTTATCCTGGCTGCTCACAAACAAGCTTTCAATCCGATGCTTACATGTTTTCTATGAAAAACTTTCACTAAAAGTAGCACGATAACATGAGTTTCCAATACATGGCACATTTTAACTGACATTTTGGAGTCAGTGTGACACGATTACATCCAAAAGTGAGGAATGTAAACAACTACCCATAAAATCCTTAACAAGTCATCTTCCGTGTTGAATGAAAACGGAATGGGAAATAAAATGGGAATTATTATTAAGACACGTAAGCTCTATGTATATTCTAGAATTGAGTCGCAACATAAGTGACTTGAACAATTTGATTCGGCTGAATGAATATGTTGTAAAAACAAGAAATAAAAAGTGGGGAATGGCACTGGGACTTTTAACAACTTCCCCTTCCAAAACACATTGGCTTTTACTGCTCATCTGTGTCTGTCTTGATCATCAACCAGTTGAAAAAGTGATAGTGGGTATCCCTCTTTGGACTCTGACATACGACCTAATAATGACCGGCTTGACTACGCACATTGATTAGAACGCAGTAAAATGGGATATAGATCCGAGCGGAACACTAGTATCAGCCCTCTTTGCTGGTAATGGTGCCGTTGGCTCTAATAAACGTCATTAGGAGCCAGCTTTGTGATATGAGACTGTAATGTGTGCTAAATTAAAAGAATTTGGACTGAATCAAGCAATATAATTAAAAGACTGATGGCCTCTTTCAACGACTCGCACACTGTCTGTTATCAGCCAAGATGGAAGGGCTAATTTCCTGAAAAACACAAAAAAAATATCCGCCAATTCCCTTTCTCTGCATTGAATCCCTCTTTTCCTTTTCTGTCTTTCTTTCGCTTTCTCTCCTTTTCGGCTTCATTTTTGTTCACATGTCAATACTTTCGTAATGTCACCGCTATTATACTTTTCATTCTTTATGAGTAATGGGGATAAAAGAGAGAAAACTCGACCTTCTGTTTTCATACGTTATACCAATACCAATACCACTTGGTTGATAGAGCTGGCGAATAAATGAGTAAATATGATGGACCCCAATGGAATGGAACGGCAAGAAATGGACAGATACTTGGAAAGACATTTACTTCAATTAAAGTTTGAGCGAGATATGTGTCCTATATGGCTTTTTCTTACCTTTCTGTTTATCTCCGGCTTTCTCCTTACCTCAACTTTCTGGGAAACCCAACAATGCAACATTACAAAAGTATAAAGAATTTTTTGGGGGGCTGCAGTTGTTATATTTATTAGTTTTCTTCACACTTACTTACCACTTCCAAAGAAATGAACACACAGCACAACCCAGCAATCAAGTTGAAAGAAAGTCAAGAAAGACAACGTTTCAGAATCGTTCTCAAAACATAAAAACAGAAGCTTACCCAGCCCTTGTGTATAAAGTGTGGTGGAGTTAGAGTTTTTATCACTAACAATCTATAGCACACTTTTTTCCAACGAAGGAACAAAAATATATAAGGGATTGGATACAACTAACCCAACACTACACCTGAAACGATTTCTGGTTACTTTTTTTGGTTTGAGTAAAAGAGAAACTTGCCTGTTGGCTAAATTTTAATAGAGAAGATAGTTTTCAACCGTGGTCGATCATAGGAAATGGAATGTCCCTAAGGAGGTGTCGAAAAAACTGAAATAAAACGAATGTAGGACATAACAGTTTTATATGCCATTTGGTTTTACTTAATGGTGAACCCATATAAATTTTTTACTTATCTACCTTTTCCATATTTTCCCAATATTATTACGTATATTCTTACAAACTTATGCATACCCTATTATGGCTTGTAGGAGTAGACCTCAACATTGGTTTGAATGTAAATGCAGGATCACTCTGAATTCGGTTGAAATATGAATACAAGTCTTCCAGGAATTTGAACAACTTTCACAGTAAAATTATTTTGACTCTTTGGATTCCAAGTTGTGATTGGAACTCGAATTGGAACTTAGCCATGATGCTACACCACTGTGCTGCAATTTCAGATAGCATCAATTTTTGTTGAGGTTAGCTTACGCATACCTACTGTGGCTGAAGCCGATGTTTGGATCTAAAAAGTAATACATGCATTTATATTGATTCCTACATTGGTGAAGCACCGAAGCAGAACTTATAAGAGGGTTATGTTTTGAGGATCGCTCCACTGCAAATCATGTTACACTGCTGTATATAGCTTAAAAGATTGAGTGTAATACCAACTTCAATTAAAATTACCCTTGTCCTTTTCTGGCTTGATTATATGCATTTCATTTGGCGGATTTGCCAAATACTTGCAGATACAGTGGTGTCCAATTCCAATAATCCAACGAAACTGTTGCTTCCGTTTCAATGACCGTCTCTCCAAAGTTTAGAATAAATTTTATTTCTTTAACTCTAAACTAATCTTGAATGCAGAACATGTGAGTTAATATGACCTGTATCGACTCGTAAACATGATATCGATGGCAGAGCCAGCCTCTTACCCCAAATTATTTTTCACGTTTTATTGGAAACGTCCAAATTTTGTATGTTGACATGACACTACCAGTCGCTCGGTTCAGAATCTCAATCAAGTCGTTGAAAATTGTGTATGAAAACGAAAATGGGGATAACAATATGTTTCTCCCTCATACCCAGAGTGGATAAAAAGCGTGGCCCATAATAATCTTTCAAAAATTACTAGCACACGGCAGGATTTTCTTTGCATGCGTAATGATCTCAGATGCCAACATAGGTGTACACAATGCCGCTGAAAACGGAGCGACTTAGTTCATTTCTCATTTCATATCTGTTGGAATTTGGAATGAAAGCAACTCTTTATACTTCACTATCCTTATGTAACATAATCCGAATATGCATGAAAGCTTTCACCTAATGTTGAAAACCCATAAGCAAGGAATTCCTCATGTAATCTGAGCTGAAAGAAACAGTGTGTCTGTCTCTGTGTAGAGTGGAGTTGAGGCATAGGCATAAGCATACACTTTTGCTTTGAATGAAGAAGGAAAAGACTTGAGTTTAGCTGCGGGACAAGTATAGGGGAAACGGGTACCTCCAATCTTTCACGGAGACGATAGAAAGTTACAAATATGAAAATATACAACATGATATAGACATTACATGAGGTACATCTACATATTAGGTGGAGCTCGCAGGTTGTGCTCGCTGAATGATGAGCCTAAAAAGTCACGGCAACTCTTGTGGAAACTACAAAGCAGCAAAGAGAGAAGGGGAAACGGGAAATATGGATGTATGAATGTCATGATAGGATGATGATGACAGAAAAAAAAATCTTCATTTCTTTCAAGTATTGTACACAACCTTTTAACTCTTTATCTACTACCTACACCCTCATTTTTCTCTGTAGCCTCATCAAAACCATGATCTTCTCATGGTGTTCCAAACCAATGCAGGAGGAGTGGATCCAGATTTTTCGTGCGATGGTACAAAACTCATAAGTCTTGATGATGAAAAGTAAAAACAAAGATGAAAGTTAGTAAAAGCAACTGAGTGTGAAAGCACATAACGCTTCAACTTCCTTGTAAATGTGTGTGTATACAGAAAAATAATGAGATGTAAGTTAGTGAGTGACTTGTGCGTAAAATATAATCCCATATTCATCATTATAAACAGAGTTTTTTTAGAAGCGGAAAAAAGTAGTTATAAAGGAGCTATCATTAGTGCTCCAAGCTTGAAATCTTCAAACAACAGTGAGCAAATGTGCTTAGTTAGGAACTTTATACAAACTCACCTTTTATAAGCAGTTGCTGAAGTTACCACACAATTTAAAGGGTTGATGAAGAGTCGTTAATAACCACATGCAAACTAATTCTGATTGTCACAAAGCTTGTGGTAAAAAAAATATTCCGCAGTTTGGTCTAAAATAAAGGTCGGTTTAATATTGAAGCCAATAAATACCCCATAAGTAATTGTCACATGCTCAACAATAATATTGTGATTAGGTATTTTAACGACGCACTCAACTTTAGTTGTATAAACTGAAAGGTGGAAGGAGTTACAAACTTACTTCTTTTGTGTATATGTTCGAAGCAATAGCAATATACACAAATGCTGATTTTTATAGCAATCAACAATTATAAACTTAGTTGTACCAGATTTGACAAACAGGTTTTTACCAGTATGTATTTATAAGTGTGTGAGTTATTAAACTAGTACAAATCAGACATTAAAATTGACTGCCATTGAAAAAATTATGAATTGATGCTGAAACTTGGTAATGAGATAGGTCTCTAGGTATAAGAAAGCTTTTGCATAAGTTTGTTTGTATATCTATCAACAAAACGGAATCAATGAAATGTAAGATAATTATAAGAAAATGGGGTGGATATAGTCACTCAAAACTTTCCTCTGAATTCAAAAATGCTTAAGTATGAAAGAAAAGTTTAGTCGATTGTAGAATAGTCCAAAATTACGGGGAAAATAATGGTTTGCTTATCATCAGCAGAAATATAGGGAGAATCTGGATCAAGTATTGAGTCGACTTTCTTCCAATATTACTTCCGTACAACGAAATTTATGTTTAGTAAGAACAATTTGAATCGGATGGCTGATAACGACAACCCAATGTTTAATGCTGTAGGTAATAGCATTAACTTCAAATATATTTGAAATATACTGAAGTTGAAGAAGTTAAAATATTCTCAAATTAAGCTAGATTGAAATGACAAGTTTAGGTCAACAAGATTTGGGGGGAACATGATGCAATATTAGACGTGGTATGAGTTTATGAAATGGAGCATAATGTAAATATTGTAGTCAAACGAACTTGCTGAATCTATTGAGCAGAAGAACTGTCAGAAGTGGTTGATTATGTGTCTATTACATAAAACTAGATATACATACCAGTTGTTTGGCTTTGACACCAATGTCTTTCACCAGGAGCAGTTAAAAGATTTATCAGCAACACTATAGTTCTTTCAAGTGTTGTAAGACAGTTTCCTGACTCCAACTTAAGGTCATGCATAAAACTAACATCATTCTTGTTGGCGACCAGCAGATCTGCCGGAAGAGTGCAAGTGCATGCATGCGTAGCTTATCCAACCAAATGCGGCTTCTCTAATTTACAAGGTTTCCGACTATATCCATGTATCATGCCTACTGATGACCATATAGTGTTTTGGAGTAGTTCTGCTGATGCGATACATGTCGCAATGGTTTGCCGACATTTTTGTTGACAGGTTGTGGACGAGTTGGCGGATTGTGTCGTTGGAAATGGACCATTTGTAACATGTGGCAGTCAAAGTTGTCACAAATTAAATCAGCTTAATAGCAAGTTTCCTACGAAAAGAAAACGAAACGCCTACAATAGACCAAAGTTCAAAGTGGAAGGCTTTCCAATAGCTTCAAACTATTTTTGGAAGGAACAGGATATAAGCAATAGCAGGTAGAAAGGAAATGCAATAACCTTAAAGATCACTCTGATTTTCCGAGTAATGAAACTTGATCGGGCGATTACCATGGCATGTGCCATGCGCTGTTGAAAGCAAAGCGTTGAGCTTATCGATGTCGAAAACAGGAAGAAATACATCAACAAAGGGACAAATGATGACGAAATAATGGACATTTTGCTACTCGCTATTCATAGAAATTCGAAGCCTACCTGTGATGGACAGCAAATCATACTAATTGCAACGGGAGAACGTGGAGCTGCGGAGGAATTTCAAATGAAATATTTTGTATTTCATACCAATCGGCAATTCAATGAATAACCTAAGATTGGCGTAGGCTAAATTCGGAACGTGCTTCATCTTACGAACCAAGTAACTGTCTTTGTTGGAGTCACGAATTCGAATTACCATTTATTACTCAGGCAGTCAGCGAGCACAAAGGTGAAATTTATGTTTCCTTCGTCCCATGCACTCGTAGGCATCACCTCATTTTCCTTTCATTATTTTTCGTTTAGCTTACAAGGTAATAAGATGATCATCCAGTGCTCTTCATTATTTCCCGCATTCCCCAAAAAATTCAATCGGAGTAATTTTAAAAGCAACTATTGGAGATCCTGAATACTCGGGATTTCTTATCTATTATCTGATATAAGGGGGAACTGGCTTGCCGCTATGCTAGAAAGCGGTAGGAGGAAGACGAAGGAAAATGAAGGTCTGAAAAGATTTACAAGTTACGGGAAGAAAGTGAAAATAGGAAGCGATAGAAATAACTTGGTAGTTACATAATGCGAATGGAAGGCAATTGCTAAGCTTCAGAGAAAAATGGAAGACGGAGCAAAATATGCGCCTAGGTCCATTAGATTTTATACGCTACATAATGCGAAACCGTTCGCATTCTCGTATCTCCCTATACCTGCTTAGTATAGATGATAGCATGCATGGCTGTATAGCCACGTATAGTTTAATCTATTAAGTATCCATTCAAAAAATTGATATATAACAAAAAGCAAAGCGGGCCGAGTCAGCGGCAGGTAGACAAAGTAAAATAAAATTGGAATGGAAAAGAAGTTATATTCACGTAACCCAGTTGTCTTTCTCTATTCATACTTTTTCTCATCCACTTTGTTTCCTTACAAAGCTAACATTACCCAGTATTTCGGCCCCCTTACATTTTGGTTGGTACTATCAATACTTTACTTACACACTTTGTCTACATCCATATCTCAGCAGTGTACCAACATTTTTTTAATACTTTGCCACCTTTATTTTATTTTTGTAAATACGTATACATTGATATAGAATGGTAGATCTCGATCTCGTTTCAAATACTTATGAAGGTAGGTATTTGTCTAAAAGGGTAGTCCAGCTTTTGGTTTTTGATGCTAGATTTTTATCCATGTAGTTCGTTGCGTTCCCAGTAGTATTTGTTTTGACTCCACTCACTAACTACGAAATGAAATAGGCACACATAGACAAGGAGCGACAATCTTCAAGCCTCTGTTTTAATACTCCGGGTAATCTCAGTGTGTGAGTACATAATTCTTCTGTACTCAATCCGCTATAACTGTTACTGTCGACTGAGTAAGAATGTACGTATCTGAAAAGATAGCCGTCGTGTGAGTACTCGAGAGCACACAGTGAATGAATTTTGTTGCACATGAGACTCTTCACTCTTTACTTCCTGGAACATGACGAAAAGTAGCCGCCTCAATAGGAGCGACGTCTCGTATTTCTCAAGCGTTTCATTTCGTTGCATTAAGCTTTGGGAATGAGAGTACATAAATTTTGCCAAAGAAAGAAGAAAGGAAAATAGTAGAGTAATAGATGGAAACCTGAGCAAGACGAAAGGTCAAAAGTAGCCAGGTGACCCTATATATGATGAGAAATCCCTTGTGAAAAGCCTGAATCCGAATCCATTTTTTGTCATCCACATGAGATCTGTCTCATTCTGTATGTAATATAAATGGGCTACCTTTGCAATACCTTGTACAAGTTGTTTGATGGATGATGGCAGAATTTTCCCCTACTTTTCCTGTCATAAAGGCGCATTGCTTTGACGAAGTTAATAGGAAATTGAATCCAAGTATTCTCCTTCTATTTCTTACTTGCACACCGGGAGTCAGCCTTGTGTCTGTGTTTCACCGTCCCCAGTAATTCCAATTCCCTTGTCTTACATCCCATACACATTACAACTTTCTGGCAAGTGTTTCTTTGAAGAAAAGAGGGGCTTCGTTCGTGTGCACACTCTTGGAACGTTGTGATCTATAGAAACGCGTTCTCATAGAACACAAACCACAGTATGCACACCGTGTCCTACAATTACTTCCAGAAATTTATACTGACTTTTTGGATCCAGGCAAGACGATAATATAGTAAACGACAAACACGCCGCCCTACTTCAAATACTGAGCAGCAGAGAAAGTGAGCGGTGGCAATGTGATGCACATATATTGTATGAGTTATTAGTAGAACTACCAAATAAAGCATAAAGGGGATCATTATATTACACAATAGTAATCGCCCATTAAATTAGATTGATTGAGTTGGAAGGGAATTTAGCAGCTTGCACTTGTTCCATTTTTCGGTCTTTGTTTCCCGTCAATACATACGTAAATGTTTGGACGAATGAATGAATGTATGCCTTGCGTAACTCCACTGCTTAACATAATTGAACATCCTTTCTTTTTCTAGAGAAAATAATGAACACAGCGTTCTCATTATAGTAAGAGACTTGTTGTTTTAGAAAAACGATTTACTTACCCAGAAATTGAGTAATAATTCGTTTTGATTTGGTCACTATATAAATTGCAGAATAACGTTGCACCAAAAACTATATAGCAACATGCATAATATTACGTTAAATTTAAGTAAATCTAAAGCACACCAACTTGTTCCAAAAAGTGTTTCCTTAGAACTTTCTCTAATATGTTTGCTGTCAAAATAAAAAATGGAATTGAAAAGCTCATGAAAATACATATACATGTGTATACCGTAGCACAAATGGTTAGCAATTTTTATGCATGTACCTCTTGGGTTGTGTAACGCCATACTCCCACTTCCACAATAGTAATACTGTACAAAAAAGGTCTTACTCGAGACATGAAAGGTGGAAGGAAAGGACAGGCTGATTTCATTCAAATAGCTGGTTCTTGACAATCTGACATTCAATTAAGTAAATGGATACCCCAAGATTTTTCTCAATTTTTATAATCTCCCCGGCTATGATTATTTCTCCCATAAAATACGGACAAAATTGGAATCAGTAGGGAGCTTTCGACTGAATGCGATAGATTTTCTTTTGTCGTTGGCGTTTTATCCTTTAGCCGTTCTTTTACAATGTCGCCTTTCACTAGAATTCAATTGAGAGCACCTGTGGGGTGATTTCATATGACGACCATTGATTGATGAGCTGTTCCTGATCTCTGGTGTATTACTAATATGTAATAAATAAGTATATAGTGCTATTGATTGCGTGCTGCAGAGAAAATGACAATAAGTTGAAGCATTCTACTTACTCATACCAAGAAAACAGAGTCAAATCCAAATTTTTGGTTCATTCAAATCCCAACATAATTCCAAGTATTGATTTCATATTCCTCTGTCGTAATTCTAGTACAATATTTTGTCGAATATTATTCCAGAAAGTCATAGAAAATAAACTGCGTTTCGCACTATCTCTATCTCTCATAGTTGAGCATATATATATACACACACACACAGCTAATATGTCAGTTAGTATAACCTTATCGGTTAAATGGGAGTTTAACATAGTAGGAAGTTTGCATTGCATGGAAATGATATCTTTTGCAACTAATGGATCACGTGAAGTTCCACCTTCATAGACACCAGGGGATATGATACCCACAAACATAAATGCGGAGTGTAAAGAGTTTGAGTGACAGATGAAGTGACTAATATATTTCACTTGCAGACATTCCTAGAGAAAGTGAGACTCAGAGGTAGGGAGAGACAAGCTTTTCTATCACTCGAAGTGTTGGCACATAACGGTAATCCACTCGACTAAAACGTTAAGTAAAGAATATCTAAAGTTTTCACGTTAATACGAGCTTCATTGCTGCTAAATTTTTCTGTCAGAATCCCAGAAACAAGAATTTATGGATGTGTGTGTGTAAGCACAACCTTGAAAACTTTCTGAGGTAGAGTAAAATGAGGGACAAAGAAAAGTGTGTGTGTTATGTGTAGATAGCTGAGTGTAAATGAAATATAGGAGCCCAGTTTTGTTAAGGAGATTTTGTAGCAGTAGTTCCCCCCAGAAAGAACAAAGTACAGCACCACGTCACTTGTCAAACTCGGGTTGGTAGAAGAGTAGCATTAGGGAAGAATACAGCACTCGAATTCTGAAATCAGGTGGTATCTTCTGACGTACACTATTCAAGTTTTCTAAACATCAATTATAAGCTCGACAAGGAAAGGGGCTGATTTCGTTCCGTAACCATCATCCGAGTTTGGCGAATACATATAGCAGCACAACGACTTCCAAATGTTGCTGACACAGAGTGGCAGACAAAAGGCCGTCAATCTTTTTTGTCACCTACCTAATGCTCCTTTTCCAGAGATTTATCTGCTTTTTAGCTGTATTCTTTACCGGAAATGTTGATCTAAAAAGACGAGAAAATAAAACGTAGGTAGTGAAGTCCATGCATGTGTTACATTTAGGATGGTAATAGGATGGGAAGCTTGGCTACATCGTGTTGGTGGTGGAATACATTCCCCTAAAATAACTATGTTGTTTGTACCAAACCATGAGTAACACTGACTCGGAGAGATGCCTACATATATTATGTATAAACAAGTACATGCTCAACCTGTTCGGATATGGAAGAGCGGTAATGCTCTCCAAAGTAGCTACCCACCTATTAACTCTCCTAAAAGCTCTACTCCGTCACTCAATCAATGTGACAAGAGGAGTAAATTGGAAATGGAAGATCCACATTCACTGATCAAGAGACTAACACAATATTATTCAAACCTTTTCACTAGATATTTTTATTACATGACTTCTTCTGCCTTACCTGCACATCAGTGTGATGAAAAACGACAGAGTGTAGACTCCGTTCATATAAGGTAACGCTAACTATTTACGACATTTTCCTTGTGAACTAGGACCAAAAAGCCCATCAAATGCAAATCCTGTAATTTTCAATCATTAGGAGAACGGTAAAGAAATACGATGAGTACCTCAGTGCATGCATCACATTACACATCACTTAGCTCCTCGGGTTCTGTCGTTGGTGTGTGTTGGAAGGCACAAGAGCTTATCAAGAACCGTTCTATCAGATGCATACCGACACTCAATTTTCGAGGAAAATGTCGGCCTGTTAGCACTGCGTGGAGGCTAAAAATAAATAAATACATACATACATATTTTAAAGAGTTGCACAGTGTAAACCGGATGAGTTTGCAGAAAACTATTTAATTGCAAAGGAATGTTAATTAACTGCCATGTCATTTGAAAGTTAAAAAGAACATCATCCACTGGACACATGAAACGATACTGGAAATGAACGGTGTCCTGCTGTGCTATGTTACTAAAGTCCAAGCAACTATCCTTGATCAACTGCATTAAAAATTTAGGAATGATTTATCGATCCTTTTGTAAATATTAGCACGCATGCCGACGGGCATCACTCACTCCAAATCTCATGGCGGTGGTAAATGGTAGAATTTGAGATTGCAAATATAAAAGCCCGAAATACAAACAACCCGTTATGTTATATATAACCTTTGTTGGTACTGTAAGCAGTCAGCAAGAACTACAATATAAATTCACCTGTGTCGCGTTACCGAACAATATGATTAGCGCAGCATTGTGTATTGAATTTAATTGTGGTGGCATTTAAAGTATTAACTCAAACCTGGAGTCATGACCGATGGTAATACAGTATTGTGTACATATTATGTACCAAGGATTTAGACATTCCTCACATTTCATTACAGACAGTTTTTACTCCGAGATAGCATTTATTATTGATTCTGAATCTATTAAGCCACATAATTGAAAACATATATTTGCATATTTGCGGTCTTCCTCGTATTTACAAACTACTGCGGCATAAATTGGTACGACTATAAGCGGCAACTGTGTGACTAATTGCATTGTTTTTATGTTGCATGGCCGACTATTCATCGCCAGGAATGTCGAATTTAATAAAAAGCAGCCGATGGTCAGCTTTTCTAACATCTTTTATTCTACTGAACTGTGAAACTACAGCTTTCTTTGGTCCAAGGTAAATTTAAGACTGGCATCTTATTTTTTGAACCTAAGAGTAAGTCACTGTTGAAACTGAAACACGGAACTTATTTTCCACTTCCACCCTAAAAATTGAGCCCAGTTCATAATCTTAAGCGGTAGTTGCTTGCTTGAATTTGACTTTGCTAAGAAATACTTGACTTTCGAAACATTGCTGTCAACATATTTCTGTTTAAGGCTTCATGTTTTTGAGAATGCAACGCCGGTGTAAAGTCCCCTGGAACGCATAGGAAGCTTGTAAGTGTATTCTGACAACAAATACGACAACGGTAGGAAAACTCCGCATGCATGTATTTAGTGATTTAGTGGAAGAACGTCGACAGGCAGTGCCACCATTTTCTGACATTTCAATGTAAAACCTAAGAATCCCCAGTGCACTGCTTTAAAAGACAACGCAAGTATACAATAGAAAACACCATTGATCCTGGTGGAGGTAGCAGAGCATCGTAGAGAAAAAGTGAAAATTTGTGTCATGATGAGGCAATGGAAACTCACACGTTGTAGTTCCCAGCAAGCATATGCAGACAAGCTTTTTACGGTCTTACCTAGCACTCACATCCATTTCCCCCTTGTTCTTTTTACTGTCTCCATGTCGCTCAAGTACTTTTCTGGTCCCGTTACATTGTCTCAGTTGTTTGGAAAGTAAGTTAGGCGAGTAACTAGCATCTGATGTGGAAGGGATATTATATAGCGAAAACGGATGATACCTACAACGAGTTATCACAGTATCTCCTCTGCTCCTTTCTCCAAAGAAGCTATAAATGACGAAACAAACGAGTTAGAATAAAAAGTAAAGGAAAAGAGGTCACAGCCCAGGTCTCTGAGTTTGAGAGTCAACTTAAAGTACAAATCAAGACAGTAAGCATATGTCCTTCCCCAACGACGAGGGAAAGTGAGTGCAAAGCGAAGCGAGCCATGCTGCTGGAGCTTTTAGTGAAATAAGTTTTAAACCAATCTGCATACATACTTTGGAGACAGGAAAGGAAAAACAAAGATATGCATAACTAAAAAGATACTCTGCTTTTCATCTACCCAGCTCCACACACACTTGCATTTACTTAGCATCAAGAGTTTTCCAATTGGGAACTCACTCGTTCCTTTTCAAGAGACTGTTGCGGTTGCGTTTCTGACCCGTCTTTGACATATAATGCACGAATGACTTTTGTATCTAGCACAACAACAACAATTTCGTATGTCCATGCTCTCATTTTTGGATTGTAGATTCTGCTGACAATATTCTATGTGTTACTTGGAAGTTATGCATGCATTATATTTTATTTTACACTTTTTACCACCATCCTCTCTCCGCTCAGTTTATGGCGCTGAAGGAGAGCCTATTTATTTTCGTTAAAGAGAACTTACAAATTTAATACCAGGAATGAAAGCAGAAAATATCAGGACAATGTGATGTACAAGCAAAATGTGATTAGGATAATATGGAAGAAAAAAGATAGGAACCCTAAAAAAGAATGGAGCAACGCATAAACTGGAGACTTGTCTTTGATGTTGCATTTTCTTGTTGAAACATCATGTGAAAGGGATTCAATCCTAGTCACCATCAAATACTTGCTTAGTGAGTATTATAGATAATGAGATGAAAGTCCTTCTACTCCAGAGCTTGCAGACAACGGCGTGCTGGGTTGCTCAAGATGAAAAAACAAAATTGATATTATATATACAGCAGGTATGCATCCTTGTTGTTTGCACTCTCAACCACCATAGGATGAAGAACGGTATTTCAGACCTGAAAAATCCATTTCTTCTTGCATTTATTCTCAAACCTAAATCCACCATAATGATGTATTGAATTTAATGTCATCTGCCAACAAGTTCCTAAGTATACTTGATTTCACTCCGCCAAATTGCCATCGTCCCTAACTAACACGTTTTCTAAAGGAAGGGATGTAAATCAGCTCAAATAAATCAAACAGAATTTTGCAAGCATATTGCCAAAAAATGTGTTTTACACGAATCAAAACATTAAAAACATAATCCATAGTAGTGATAATGAGAGAAATACAAAAGGAAATTGCACGTAAATGAATTAGATCCATGTTAAATGACAATAAGAACAAAACCAAAACAAGATAATGGGGAAAATGAGACCCATGAATGTACAGAGTTACAAATTAAAAAGCTTTGTAACTAAATTTTAACAGTAACTTTAGACTCGTTTACCAGCAGTCAGCTAAATATTGTTTTGATGTGAACTGTGCAACCATTAAGCGTTTTGGCAATCTGAAACGTAATAAAATAGGCCCTCAAAAAGGCTTTAGTGTTGAAAAATAATTTCGCAGCTACCCTACATCGAAATTTTCAAACCTGAGCAAGGAATAAACAAAATTACAGCCAACACTGTATACAAATAAGTATGCGTAAATAAATTTAACTCCTTTCAGTAAGCTATAATCTGTAAATAAAGTATCCATAAATGCCCCATTAACTTCTTGTTAGTTCCGGTTCAAGGGTTGTAATTTCCCTTTTGATTGAATATATACGAGAGTTTTGCAGAGGTAACCTAAGCAAAACAATCAGAACCAAGCCATTGATTCCAAGTTCGAATAATAGTAGCTTGACGTTTCCTACCCCCGTACTAGAGCGTTGATGTGGAATGACGTACGTGTTTTAGAAAGCTTTTGAGATAATAGCTTACCTTATTGAAAGCGTATAAAAGGGGACCATCCATTAGGGTAGGTATATTTAAGGTTTATTTTGGATTTTTATATAAAAAAATCTAATATTCAGTACGATTGAATGAATGAAGATTCTTTGAAAGTGGTTTTTTAGAACAAACTCATTTCCTCTATTCTAGTTTTGTCAGGATGGACACTTCGTGACATCAATTTGATATGTCTTTCGTTTTGTACGTAAGATCAGAACGCATATATGAATAGGATAAATAAAAACACCAAATGCAAACAAAATCAAACAGGTATGTGGTGCAAACTATTGATATGATGGTATAATAATACATATTTTCGTTTATTATATTGTTTTGACTCGTCGCTTCCTTAAGCATTAACGCGGAAATAATTAATAAAAGGACCAGATGAATTCTGAAGGCAATGTCCAGACAAAATAGAATTATACATCAGAAAGCAACAGTTTTTTGTCTCATTAAAAGCAGAGTACACATCATCTATTACATTTATATCAACCCACCCGTTTTTCTAGCTGAAGATTGTGCGAATGTACTTGTTATTCTAGCTTTTCTTCCACAGTGATTTTAGAGTATGCAGGTGGTTGAAGCAATGATGCTACTTCTTCTGATCTATTTATGAATCGCTGAATTTTCTATGTTTTTGATAAATTTCAACAACACACACCAACATAACTTACATACACATAGGGTGTAACCAAACTCGGTCGCAGGCTCATGACTGGTTTATAAATTTTACTTGCCTCCGAACAACATCCTTTACATCCACGGGATGCACGATGCACATACTATGACACGCTTCCGTTCCGGTAACTCCTGTCATCCAATGTTCATAATATCTCTGAAATTGAATAGACAGTGGTTTCAGATTTCCATTACGTTGCATGCCTATTGACAAAAGCAAAAAGTATCAAAATGCGATGTAGAGAATCTACAAACAAGATTAAAGAAATAGGCGGATGATACCATATCTGGTTAAGTTCAAACAACCCAAAGATCGATCCAGATTACAATGAAGACGGACAAAAAATTGTTTCATAAATAACGAAATATCGACCAGTCTAGGATGTCAAAGAAATCGTTGGCTGGTGCTTGCTTCGTTGTTTGTCATACGTAAACCTGCTCCTTGAATGACATGGGTTCGACCATGTGCTGCTGGATAGTTGTATCGACTTTCCAAATCAAGCTTGGTTAAAATCTCTATCAAGTTTGCACTTCCTGCTTGGGGTCACCCCACGGGCGTGAGAAACGAAGTAGCGACTTCCACTCAAAAACTGCGTTCTTTGTATACGCAACCCAAGATTGCCACGCAGTTAGCAAACAAGCCCACCTTGTAATACGGAGAATAGCTATTTGACGCTTTCTCTCTGTTTTGTCGAGTCACCTAAAAAGTTGTTAATAATACACCTAGATTTGATTCTCTCCTACGGGCTTTTAGAAAGTACTGCTCTTTGTGTTGAGGAGAGCTTGTTCACAATGAGTTGACGACAACGACGATGGGGTTCTCTTTCTTTCATTTACTTCTGGGGAGGGCAAATCAGTCCAAATCCAAAGTTTGGAAGAGTGGAAGTACTTGCTTAGAATGAGATCAAGGCGTATTTCTGTGGTTTCAGGGAAAGTTAAGGAATACTCGAAATGTAGTAAGTGGTCCTGCAAAGTCATCAGTTATTGCTTTCACCATTTGTCTACAACCATTTAGCCAGTTGCATGTTTGATATCTATTAGAGATAATATGTAGTCACATCATTTAGTTTTCAAAACCACGTGGGATTATGATCATGGTGTTTGTATTTTTAACACTTGTATGTATATACACCTCAAGCTGCAGCTTCCAACAAAGATCCTAATGACGACTTGAGTGTTGTCTTTCGCTACATATGTTTATGTAGCAATTTTATGTTTAAAACGTTCATAAATGTGATTTTAACCGCAGACTTGCATTGCAGCTACATATAAAACATGGTTATTACAGATACTACTACTAATCTTCTTCGCTGAGTACGTGTGGAAAGAATACAACTCTTTTCTTTACCAGCACGTGAAAAATGACTCCAAGTAACCTACATTTTAGACAAGGGAAAGAAGTAACAAGTAAAAACGTAATGTTGCTGGATCGCGTACTGAAATGAGTCTGTGTGTGCTACACCACGCTCGTGATACGATGCCCCAAGAAACGTTGTTGTAATTCCGAGCACGAAAGATATACATTCGTCACAGCGTTCCATGTGTAGCGACAGCTTTTCCAATAAAAATGTTTGTTCTTGCCTCAGCTCGGATACGGGATGCTGTTGAATTACTGTGTAAATGGTGAAATGGTGTTGTTCTAGTTTGACAAAGAGGCTAGTCAGAGTCATGTTTTTCGTGTGCATGACATAAAAATAAAACAGTTTCCATTTCTCCCAGACTAACGATACTTGCATGTTCAACCCATTGATTGTGTGGGATAAACCTGGTTTCAAGCTCTTGAGCGAAATAGCCCGGTTTTTACTGCCTGTTTCGAAATAACTGTCCAATGGCATAGTTGTTATATTTCCATTGGAATTTTCTTCTATTCAAAGATTACGCTGCGTCGAATATTGAAGTGAGATTGGGATCAAGAAAAAAAGTGCTCATCACAATCTCACTTTTGATCATCAATTTAAACTAATAAATCTGCCATACTCAGACCTTATCTTATCGTCTCATCTCATCAATTTTATGAAACACTTGTAAACCATTCCTTTCTTCATTATATCCAAAAAATTCGACGACATTTGCTACATACTTCAAACCTCCTCAACATTTTGTAAACCATGAAGCATGAAACTGCTATAATATTTGTACTTGTTTTATAATACCTTATATATCTATAAATCTCTACAAGCTTCTTATGCACTACATTCAGTTTCTTAATAAATTATATGTAGCGGTCACGACGTAGCCAACGAACAAATGAGCAGATTCTTTTTGTTATGAGAATAAGTTGAAAAGCACTCGCTACATATGTTCCATATTCGGAAAAAATTGTAAAGAAAACTCAAAAACATTTATTGGAAAACATCATTGTCACATCCCCTTCCTCGACGCACCCACACGGTATACAACCCATAATCCAAGAAAATGCCGGATGTTGACTGACTTTGCTTTCCAGACCTTGTGATGTGATAGTCGTGAAAAGGAAATATACATGCTTTCACCGTATTCATAATTGTAGGATTCAATGAAACTGCCTTTTGAAAAGTTGTTTTCACAAAAACATCCTTACCTCCCGCTTCCAAACTTGGTACGGTTCTTGGAAGATTTTTCCTTTCCATCTGACAAGTTCAAGGAATAGAATGATTAGCAGTGTTAAAGACAGCACCACCATGAGGTTATGCCGGCCCTCTCTTAGTGACTATTTTCTCATCCCAGCTTTGTGTAGTATCCATTACTGCGGTGGTTTACTCAAAGGCAGTTTTATTTTTTTTACTTATAAGTACTTGTATATCCAGCTGAGAGAAAATGAGAAACGGGATTTGAGAAGGAAACTTTCTCTCATCATTAACAAAAGTAGCCGCAACCACTTTCATTGAACTCTGTGAACTCAATGCTTTCTTACAACTGGTCCTTTCTTTTCTTTGAGATCATGAGCATTCACCCGGCGAATGACTGACCTCCAAGGTATTGCTTTTTGTGTATTAATTTTGCAATTCCAGATTGCTTAATATAAAAGTTGAGAAAAATTTCGTCTAAAATAATTAAAATGTAGGCATTTAACAGGTGTAAATGTAAATTATCATGTTTTCATATTAGTAGAATTATTGAGCTGTAATTTGAAGTTTGAGCGATTTTTCTAATCAAATGCAAATGTTGTAGTTAAACAGTTCAAACCCAGCTGCAGATAATAATAATAAAATTATTTTGAACCCAGGGGTTTTGAGTACCATGTTTTCATTCAACAAATAACTATTAATTCTTGTGTCACCACGGCATGTTTACACAATACGGTAAACCATATAATTGATTTTTCAAGTGGAATTTCATGGTTTCGAGAACACAGATGGATAAAAACCCCGTCGCAAACCTCCGTTTCGCTTTGGGTTGTAATAGTGGTTTTGAGCTGGGCTAACGCTCGCCAAAAGTACACTTGTGAATCATAAAGAAGACATGCGACATGTGATTGTCAACGGAAGGATGAGAGTCAGCATTAGTTTGAAGGAAAAGTTTGATACTCACTGAACTAACTCTGGTCCTGGGTTGGATTTTCAAATTTTTGAATGCAAATTTGTACCAGTGTCGTACAACTACAACTATGTTATAAAAGGCCGAGCATTAAGAGATGACAGGCAACGTTGCGTGATATAATATAACGTAAGTATTTACTTTACTTCACATTTTCATACGTTAAAATAATTCCCTCCATTCAGTTCCAGGAGGATAGGCTTGGAGCATGCATACTCACGTACATTCATTATTTCGGAGAAAGTTTTGAAGGCACTTTTGGAAATAGCACAAAAGTTGTTTCAACACTGGCCGGAAAAGTTAGTTGCCATGTCTCTAATGTGTGTAAGTACTTTTTGGGTAAGTAGAAAAGTTGACGGTTCACGTTTACTACCACCACTACCAAAATAGTCGATCAGAAAACATTGGTCATCATATACGCTACATAAGTATGTGAGAAGTAGTGCGGTGTGGTGGATGGGATAAAGTGAGTTGAAGAGGAATAAGGCACAACACAAGAAAAAATGGGGAAATGAACAAGGTGGGAAAAGAGGGGTATTACCTTTATACTTATTACTGCTTGTGGGCAGTTAAAACAGAACGCTATGATTGTAATTTTAGCAATGGCTTAAATTAGCATAAGAATAGGTCTCTGGAGAGGTGAACTACACGGGAAGGTTTGCACAAAAAACTTTTTTCTCCCCCTGAAAAGTCGTCCGCTATTCCACTCTTTTTCAAACCCTTTGGACTGGACGAACTGGTTCTGACATTTTGATCAAGTGAGCTGTCAAATCCATGGCCATTGGATAAAGCTAATACTTTATAGGAAAACTGTGTGTTTTTTTATTCAAAGGATCCCATCCAACGAAAGAGAAAGCTGGGAGCTGATTTCAACAAATAGGATTTCTGTGCTTGAAAGCAATCAGCCTGTCCCTATAAGAATGGTACATTAGTAGCTACATAATGTATTCTTAAACGTGAGGAAGCTTGGTGACAACACGAGAAGTGAGCCCAATTGAATGCCTAGTTATTCCGCTTCTTTGAAACGCACTAGTTTCATTTACCCATTCTACTCCAGCTATCAGCAACTACTGGTTCCATTCAAGTTGAAAATTAATAACTTCTTGCACATCAATGTGTCTTTTGTCTCAAGATGCTCGTGATGATCGAGATGGTGATGATTCGTGATAAAATTCCACGTACCCAAAAACACTTTTATAGTTTTCCCTTTTTAAAAAGTTTTTAAAAATCCAAAATACCCGTGGCAGTAGCCGTAGTTGTGAGAGAAAAACTTTACTATTTGAGCTGAGCTGATTTGTCCTATACAAGAAAAAGAATGCAGCCGTTATGAATAAATTTCAGAATATTACACTACAAGAAGCATCAGATATTGATCCACTGATTAGAGAAAGGGGGTTTATTATTAATTAACTATCTTATTTGAATGCTTTCAGCCTCCCATTCATTCAGATACATGGAGTCTTTTCAACGAGCTTGAAATTCTGAAGACTCGTTTCAATATTGTGAATAGAGAGTGTTTGCATGCATGATTGTGCTTACGATGTATCCACGATACGATATGATATACGTATCACCTGATATTACATCATAAATACGAGCAGTGAAGGAAAGCCGTGTCATAAATGAAACAAAAATAAAATAAAATTTTAAGTTTGAAGAAACTTCTTCCTAATTGAATTATCTGAGTATTACAAGAACAAACGAGCAATTTTATTCTGTAACAGAACAATGTACGTTAGTGAGAGGGAGTCTTTTCTTTTGAGTAATTTTCATTCCTGCCGTCCAAACACAACTTGCCAGCTAGCAACGTTTCATGCTGAATATAACATTATCTAGTTATGAAAGTTATTCCCCTAGATCCCAATTCCCAAACATTTCACATAAAATGAATGTGTATAAAGGTTTCTATAGAAGAAGAACCATCACATCACAATTTTACTAGCGTAGGCATATGGTATAAGGCTTGTGTACATGGCTATATATTAATATACCTTACCTCACCTCCTTCCACTTCCACCTTGTGCATGATTCCCCGCTAATCTTTTTCGTACGTAATTATGTAAAACACTGAACTTTTATTGATTCAGACTTGGTTAGAGCTCTAACTCTGTAGTACTTTTTCATTTTGCTTGTTCTCTAGAAGTAATTATAATAATTGGACGCTCTCCTTTTAACAGACACCATAAATTACTAGTGGTTGCATAGGAGTACTAATAAGATAAAGTTCATTTTAAGAATCGTTTCACGGAACATAAAACAATGCCACCAATGTGGTGGCTATGGCTTTGTGCGGTTCTTCTGGGCGATTTTCATGAAGGTTTGGTAGTTCTCCAGCTTCCTCAAGCTCCATATCATCGTAATATATTGAGTTGTTAAAGAAATTCATGTTGATTCTTTTCCATGCATGCATACTCTGATTCTAATGTTATGTAACGGTGCACGTTTACAGGGATAACAAAAGTTTCGACTTTTCACCTTCATCCCATGTGGGGTCGAAAGGCACAAAGCCATTGTGCTCACTCATTTGGTCCCTTCCATCCACTCACAACTGTGGCTTTCTATTAATGTATCTTCGACTACATGTCTCGAATGTTTTTTGCCGACGTCTTGGAAAACATTAATCAAGCGATTGATAGCTTCCTGTGGAATTGCCTGCAACGTTTGTATAAACGCATAGTATACTATCACAGATGCGTTTTCCACCAGCTTGCTACCAACAATTCCAAGTTTCCGAGTCCAAATGTTGGTTCAAAAGGTAGCTTCTTATAGCATCATTTGAAGGCGTAGGCTAATACCATTTTATACCTACTTCAAACCGGTATATCACATTATATACGGTTCAGCCACCTTCCCGACAAAACTTGCGGCTCAATACTTTCTTCATAGAGTGATACTTCCGCACACAGGCAAGTTGCACGGCGCTTCATTGGAGTAGCTGTACTGTAGCCATACATACATACATACATAGGCACCTTATAAGTTTATGGTTAAATACTGGATCCGTTTTCTCTCTGCTCACCCAGTACTCACCTAACCTGAACATGACTGGTTGAGTGGGTTTATCTAATATATGAAGCCTTTTTATCGTTGTATTCACAAAAACTGGCACCCACTCTCCATCTTGGGTGTTATCCGCACTGCAATAGCTATGAACAGGTATTGTTGAAGAGCTTGGAAGTCTCTATCAAAGTTTTACAGGATCCATGTTATCTATTCTTGATGAAAGGTATTCTCAAACGATAGCGTACAGAAAATTCAAGTATTAGCTATCTGGTAACAGCTACTCGCCGTACGTTTTGCTAACTTGCACAAAGAGCATCAAATCATATTTCAAAATAATATTGACTACCAAGATAAGTAATATTATTGTTATCAGTAATGTGCTCTCTCAAGCATGATTCCGGATCAGCCCAACGTTCAGTTATTGATTTTACTAAGCAATAATACTATGCCAGCGGCAATACCAATGAATATGAATATTTTTGGCTTCTGCAAGGAACGAAACTCGAATATGTATTGAAAAATTTATTGCGGGCCCTCATCATGTTGAACCTGTGTTTGTGTAATTCGCATATTTAAGCATTCGATTTTCAATGCCGTTCCTCAAAAGAGAGGAACAAATGATTCGGTGGAAAGAAAAGGTGAAATGAAATCACCAATCCCATGATATCTAGCAGCTATAGGAGTGGAAAACTATTGTACGCATTTTATTTTACTGCAGAACTCCTCGTAATACATTTATTTCAACAATAACATGCAGCTTTCACCACATTCGCAAAGGATCGTTAAAGCTCATAAGAAATGAGAGGAAGATGGAGAGATGTTCTTGGAAATCCTGCACAGTATTTTCAAGGAGTAATGAGTAATATCCATTTAAACGTGTGCAAATTCCCATGGAGAGTGGGAGTCTAGAAGCACATAGTTAGGAAGTTGAGTGGGGCTTTGGAGTAGTGGATTGAATATAATTTGTAAGTAAGAGCGATTCGGCAATAAATACGTGTGCATATGTAACTCTTTATACGAGCAAAGCACTTAGTGATGCCATTTTGTGTGTATAAAAACGATCTCAATTTTTCTGCCCCCTTTCTTACATAAATTCTAGTACTATGATCTTTTCCCCAGCAATTTTGTACCTGTACTTATACTTCCTCTTGCGTTCACGTACTCTCCAACATCTAGCAAAGCTGGTTGTACTCCAAGTTCACCATGTAATCTTCCTCCCATTTCTCCCTTCTTTATGCTTTCCTTGTCCTCAGTTCTCAGGCTCAAAAGATGTCCGTTGTGCAAATTTAAAACTGCAAGCACATACAATAACCTCGTTTTCTTCTTTTCTCTCTGTATATACCTTCTCATACGTAAATACAAATATTAAGTATGACGCTAGTCTCGTAAGTAAAGCTATTTTTACTAGCTACCTTGCTATTTTTGCTCCTTGAATAATATTTTATGGACTTATTTCAACTTGGCAAAATAAAATAGAAAAAATCAGAATGCATATTTCCATATTAGCACATGCACTTGGTGTCAAATCTTCCATCTCGTGCCGGCAAATGTTTTTGCCGAGTTGAAATTTGTCACTCATTAACAAGAAATGAGCGTTATGTTGTGCGTCTTCCAATAAAGTACACACGCAACGCAGATACTCCCAACGTGGCAAGCATTTCTCACCAGCGGTTCCAATGCCAACTTTATACGAATGGAGAAAGTTGAAGGCTTGCTTATTTGTGTCAGGTGTTAGCATTGCACTGCTAGTGGTGCACTGCATACAAGCAAAAAGATAACGGAGGTCTCTGAGTCGGAAATATTTATCCTTCGCATAGAGTAAAGCAGCTCCAAAAGTTCATAAGTGAAACTTTGCAATGCCAAACGCAGCTTTTCCTTTAGTGGTACGTATGATTGCTAGTGGTGCTGTGCGGTAGCCAAAAATCCCATATTTTACAATGTGCATTGCACACGTTACCTCCGTTATGGGTGATTTTCTTAACATCTTTGCATCCTCTCTAATGGAAGGGTGAACGCAGATTTCAGACCACGTATTTCTATTGCTTCTCCATGTGAAAATGAAATCCTGGCTCGTATCATTTTCACATGTGAAAATATAGCTCAATAGGGTGATTTGGAGGAGATACATTGAATAGATAAACGCGTGCTCTGAAAAGAAACGAGGAAAATGAGAAAAGACATTTTGAAAGGATAAAGTGACAACTGATTCTCTGGAAAGCTTACCATCGTCACTTTTTTGACATTAGATGTTGGTTTTCTCATTCGCGAAAATATGGAGACGGGTTACATACACACACTACACTATTACACCATCACATCAGCTATGCAAAAATAAGATAAGTTGACCAGATTGGGTGTCAGCAAACCCGACGTCGTTATTGCTTTGCGGTGCAGCGAAATGTTTTGTTTGAAGGGCAGTGGTACTTCACACATTACCCAAATATTTTGAAATCCTATACCACAAAAAGGTTTGTGGAACGGGACAGGGTTAAAGCCAATGTAAGTTTATAAAAGCTACACCATTTATGGTACTATGAATGGTGTAGCTTTTATAAATAAATAAATAAAACATGCTGCAATAAAGCCAAAATGTTAAAACAATTAAAACTGTCTTAAATGGAAGGTTTTCTAAAATTACCACTTTTTCACATTCTACTTGACTTCAGTTTCTTTTTGTTGGGCAGAAACTGTTAACGTGCATAAACTTGTTTCATATCGAGTCCCGAAATGTTGTCTTGGCTTTAGCAACACAAAATCTTTCCTGAGCAACCTTCTGCTCCAAAGTAATACGATGTGTACTACCGGTTTTCTCTGCGTCTTTGACACTTAAGGGCTTGCTAATAGCAATGCCACACTCGCACTCCTTTTTTCATAATCGAATGAGTCACACATCCATAATATTTCCTTATCCGTATAGCTAACAACTTTATATATGTCGCCGTTAAATATTGCTCCACCATAACCGCCAAGATATTACAATACCATCAGCATCCTACAGTTTACCAAACGCTTCTGTAGACACTTATAAGGTATCATTTTATTACAGCAGAATGTGAAAAGAGAAAGGAAAAGAAAGTAGGTAGTCTACGAACAGGAAAAGGAGGAAGAGACGTATACGCCAGAATGCGATGAAATTAGTTTACGGCTAACTTTCATCGCTCTCACTGGAGGTTGTTTAGTGTTGTGCAGAGGTGCTGAGGGGATTGAGCTGAAAAAATGGTATTATTAAAAGTATGTATACATACAAGAAGACAATTTACTCGCGGCAAAAAACACGTACTTCATTCACGCTCATGCATTAAATAACAGTAAAGATCATAAATTTTTATATGTATATAAATAATTATATCGTACAGAATGGCTATTTCTCTAACAAGTTAGAAATCAAAATTGCGGATTATGTCCAATCCTGAAAATTACCATTGCTTCGTTCGTTCCCATTAAATTTTGTCTTAATGGAAGTGAGACTACTTGTCGCCAACAAACTTAGCAAACAACAGCATATAATTATAATTTTCACGACAATGTGAAAGCAAAGCAGTGTGAAATATCCCAGCCAGTATAGAATGGAACTAAGTCGAGCTCCGGCTAGTTTTCCGAAATGTTCTACATTCCTTTGACAGCCACATAGTTCTCATTTACATTTCTCACTGGATGAAACATTGCGGGCTACATAAATCTTGAGTTATGTGCATGCATACATGAAGAGGGAAATGTAATTATATTGTTATGGTTAACTGAATTGTTATTTTAAACCTGTAAAATGCTTGGGCGTGTTAAACTCTTGGACCGCAGCAAAAGCAACTCGCTCCTTTATACTTTTGGCCGTATTTTCAAGATACGTTGCTTGTTGAAAGCACGTGGAACCCGCTTTCAGCTGCAACTCTTCTTGGCCAGAGAAAGTGAGCGGAGGACGGGAGAAGTTGTATGAATGGCAGAGAAAGGACTGGGAGGTATTTCAATGAGCCCTATAAATGAAAGACAAGGGATTCGCTCCGTGTACAGGGAAAAGATTGTGACAGGCATCATATTAGGTATGTACAAAAAGTTTTAGATGCGCTTCAAGTCATCCTTGAAATAATAATATCGGTGGTGTAATCATACTTCTTTGTAAGGGAGGAAGCAAACTTACAAACGTAAAAATCCACAAGCGCCTTCCCCATATAAACTGGTGTGTGGCACTGTAAGTCAACCCAAGCATGGTTTTTTGGTTTCTTGGAGCGTGCTCGGGAGAAGTTCATCTATATTATATATGTATACTAAAAAAGAAGACTCCTCAAAAACTTCTCATAAGCTGCAGCTCAGCATAAGGAAGACTTCTCCCACTCTCCCATGGTTTCATTGGAAGGAAGGAAAGAAGAAGTAGAACAGTGTTCATGGAATATAATAAGTGAGGTGACTTACACATATCTGGAGTGCCCCTACGGCACTTCTTCCCTCTTATTGTATTTCTATGAATTGTAAGAGACAATGAAGGAAAAATCTAATAGACAGTGGCCCATTGTCACATTTTCTTGTAAGCTTCATGGAAACGCGGTATAATTGTGAGGGAAGAAATTTCTTGTTGCCACACAAAGAGAAAGGTGTAGAGATATAGCTTATTCCTTGCTTTCACCTTCATTTTAACTGTGAAGATCCAATAAAACTTATTATACAATGGGTTTCCAGTAAGGTATAGCGAGAGAGAACGAAGCAAAATGAAATTCAACTCCCGAGAAATGTTCATACTACATTTCACTTGGAGCTATATCCTCCGACGTCCTCATCTTCTTGTAACCCCAAATTATCTGACTCTGTTTGTTAGCAGAGTACAACTGCCGCTCTATAGCCTACCTCGTAGTACTTACTCCTGCTTTATGCGACACTGATTTTGTGAGGTGCTTGGAGAAAGGTGCAGAAGATAAGAGGATCAATGTTGTGCTGACTCGGCGTGAACTAGACCGCATTAAGAAGACATTATACGAATACGAGTATTTTCAAGAATGTTAAATGTGAAGAAGTTGAACAAATATCCAAGCGTTTGTGTGTAAATGGAGGAAACATTCACAACTTAGATGAAAAGTTCAATGAAACTTCTTTATTGCAACGTGCATACATCCATATTCACGGTGGGAATATGAGAGAATCCAGTCAGCCAGCTTGAGATATACAGCGTAACTGGAGAGCGTATCATAGTATGTGTCTGAATTGTCGGAAATCCCTTAAGCGTGAGCTGAATTCTACATCATTTTGGTGTTGTTACCACTTTCATATCCATACGGTTTTGATAAATATGAGGAGGGGACTTTTTCGAGAATGATTTACAACTTTTATAAACCGGGATTTTTCTTCCACAATTGTGTCAAGTATGATTTCCCGTGTAGCTTACAGTATAAGTACCTTCTACGGAAATGAGAGCTTTAATCATTGTATTCTGATGTTATCCACGATCACAATAGACTTTTAATAAAGTGTAAATTTAGAAATAACAACCAAACAAATAATACGACTTTTGTCGCCTCACTCACTTCCACTAATTATTATACTTTTCACTCATTTTATTTACTCACCATCTTAAGCACACTTCAAAAAGCATCCTTTTTTTACTTTCGTCTATGCTCAGTGAATATGTGTGTGTGAGTATGAAGCGATGATTGATTTTTATTTTCACCTAGCTCAGTGACCGTCTAGTGCTGATTTTTTTTATTAAAAAATTCATTATGATGGGAAATCATTACAGTTGTGTACCTCTCGATATTAATTACATTCTTTTTTCATTTTCAGAATGAAGCCAGGAGCTTCACGAGTTCCAAAAACTGCGGAGCCAAATGCAAGAGCTGAAAGAGAAGTTGTCTACCCATTCGGGGTCCAAAATGACTTAGGCCATGTCGTTTTAACAAGGAATGCTAAGGTACGTCTGGTATGCTCCTTTTATTTGGGTTTCTTTAACACATTCGTAATAGCAAGGAAGCCATTCTATTCATTCATTCATTCATTCATGTAGTACCTTTCTTTGTGGCTCAACAAAACCAATTTTAAGTTTGTAGCTCATTAATATTATGTGTATGACGGATCTAATACCCATCAGGCAACCCACAGAACCGAGATGGGTGTATTACAAAGTTACAAACTGCCTTCCCTCGCACAAAATGAATTTTTGGGTGTTCTTGTTTACGCTCCCTTTTTCCTTACCTTCTTCTCGCGTGCAAATTTGGATGTGGCGAAATTGTCAATGGTTCCCCATTTATGTTATTTGGTGTAGGAAACGACTGTGTGAAAAGTATGTTTTTGAGAAGTTCCTCTAAGAACCTTCATGATGATTCCAACCATCATGTTTTCTTTTATGCTTTCTCCTCCGGTGTAATATTATTACTGCAGTGTGTATGCTCAAAAATATAAAATTCTTTTCTGAGGCTACACGTGACTAGAATAGAGTAATGTCTTTACAATATAAAAGTCGAAGTTTTTTCCTGCTTCTTTTACGATCGCTGTAGAATATCATTACACACTTCATGTGTTATTCATTAAAACAGTTTTAAAACTAGTTTTGTGGTACGTCTACCACTTCTCAAAACGCATAGAGAAAGGTGCACTTGGTATTGCGCTCCATATACATTCAACCTACTCGTTTTGTAAGCATCTCTTTATGCCTCTTCGCCTCTGCTCACCTTACATGTGTAATCTTTTGTGTGAGTTAGTGCGCGGTCGGGTCGAATAGTGGAAAAGCATTCAGCATCTCCGTATAAGTAAGTATGTGTGTAGTAAAAGGGAAAACAGCTCGTGTCAATTCCATTTCCTTGAATGCGGAATTTTTAGCATGCTACCAACTGGCAGAGAGAGAGTACCGATGGTGATTTAATTCAATTCAGTTCCATCATCTGTTTCTCGTTATCAAATAACACAACTGCTTTCTTCTTGTCTCTCTCGTTATCATTCTAGAGGTTCTTTTGATTTATCTAACGCTTTCCCCTTAAATACTTGAGAAGAAACGAATGAAAGGTGGAACATGGTAGATTATTTAAGTGGGAGAGCACCAGTCTCTGGTCCCACTTGATCCTTTTCAGTTGAGCTGCCCAACAAATTTTTGAGTGTTCCAAAATAATTAATGTAGTGCTAGCTACATCATTCTTACCTGGAGCAATTACATTCTAAGTTATGGAAAACGCTGGAGTGATCATGAGAGTGGGTAATGTATACGAGCTCAAAATATACATAATTTCAGACAAATGAAATGATTATGTTTAGCCCCAACACATAAATACTCACACATTTATTTTTCTCATGTTTTCAAGTGTGTAAGTGGGCACTGGGAAAAAAAGATTGAAATTTGTGCTCCAATTCCATTCCCTTTTGTGAATTTTCACCCTTCAAGCTTTCTGTGGTGTAAAAATGAAGTTCCTAATCACTGTAGATATTTATACAACCAGCTTGTCTAGAAGTGGTTAGAGTCCACGCTCATTTCAAGTTCCACTTGCAAAGGAAAAATGGGGCTCAATCATTTCAAAGTCTGGAAAACTACTACATCTTCCTTCGTTTCGGGTGAGGAACAAGGCTACAAGAAATAAAATTTTGAATATACTGCAATTACACCTACTTCTTGGCCATCTAGCTTTAGTTCCATTCAATTCAAAATTAAATCAAGTGTATTCATTCAAGAGCGCATTTTCTCATGCTTTCCATCTCAACATCTTTTCAACTAATTACCGTCGAACAAATAAATCTTGAGTAAGGGAAGAGTAGGCTTTAACATCTGAAGCGAAGTGCAGTAGCTAGAAAAATCAGACTATTTCTATTAACACATCAAAATTGCACAACAAAGTAACTCCGAAATTTGAAATTTGGTTTAATTTTCAATATGATCAACGAGGAGCACGTCTTCAAATATTAAATGCCTTTGAAAAATGAATGCTAAATTCCAGAGCTGCTGGAAACCAGCTACAGCAGGAAAACTTCCATCCAGTGTTTAAGCACTGTGAAAGACAAGCTTTATGTCAGCATTTTGTGTAAACGTAACTGCCAAGCCATCGTACGAACATGGTGTCTCGAATCAGAGATAAATGTGTTTATGTATATTTAGCTGAGTTATGAGATAGGAACATGCTATTCAACCAAGGTGAAGATAAGTCATGCATTGCAATTCCGTAAGACACAGGGTGGAAAGGGAGATATGATATATGGTCGTGCTCACGATAGATATCTCTGCTTGTAGACAGTAAATGCAAACGTTTGCACTCCAGACTTGACTCGCTAAGTGGTGGATACTATATAGCGTTATACACTAGTCTTTTATGTTTGTCTGTCTTTTTTCTACCTGTCTTGGCTTTTACTTTTAAAAACCAAAAAGAAAGTCTTCAACATCTTCAACCGCCAGACATCGTGGGCTTGCTAGAGTGCTGCCTTACAAATCAACTGTCGTAAATGTTTAAGAATTGTAAAGCTCTCTGCAACTTTTATATTTCCGTTTGAGGTGGTTTAATGGTCTTGTTGAAGCAGACCATGCAAGTCCTTTTACAGCAGCAGCAGTGCTGTGAGGTTACATATTACGTGTTGGCAACAATATTGAAACTTTCATATCTCTGTGAGTGGGGCTGAGACATAACTGGCCTTGTCAGTCCTTTCTCCCGTAGCAAATAGCGTTTCATGTAATGCACACGCCCGCCTTTTTTACCTGGAGTACAAAAGTTGTCAGGGAAGTGTTGAATAGGAAATATAAAAAACGTATCTAAAAGAAAGAAGTGAAAAGAACATCTTAAAAGAAATGGTAGGCTACGTGTCACAACGTTGTGATTACAGCTAAACTTTTCCCTTTTCTTTAATCTTTGTAGATCTACAAAATTTCCTTTTATGAGCAATCTGCTATTTCATATATTGTGGTTTAAAGTATTTCAGCCTTCTCCCTGTGTCAACTGTGCTGATTGAAACTCTGTTCATTTAATTATGACTCAGACCACTTTACTTAAATGGGTTCAAAGCTTTCTCAACAATCCCCTTTTCCCTGCTGCAGAGAGGAAACTCTTTAAAAAACTACATGATATCGTACTACCAACTACAGAATTCGAGTCGTGGCAATATTAGGTATAAGGAAGTAAAAATTTGTTCAATCTGCACATTACGTGCCTCTACACACTCCTGTGCTTTATGAGTTTGATGTCATTACTTTGAAAAATAGAGCTTCTCACAAAATTTAAGTGATAATTTATTGAGCTTATTATGGAGTCTTTGCTCCATCATTTGATTTACAAATGAACTTGTTATTCCCTGTTTCTACCAGCGCAGCAGACACGGAGCTGTTCATGTTCATCATACAAAACGATGATACGAAAAGTAATACTGCACAAATGGTTCATTTCAACTGAACTCAAGATGCCCCAAACACACACATTTTTCCCAGTTAGTCTTAGACCGTTTAATTAAAGCTGCTCACAAAATATCTTAATTGACTAAAGCAAAGTAAATAAACAATATATTTACACAGCAGCAGCGTCTCGGGTCAACTAACTGTAAAAAACTTAAGTTGCATATACACTTCACTAGAAACTAAAAGAAGGTAGGCGCAACTCATACGCTTAAGATTGAAAATACATGCTTTCCGACGAGGGAGATTTTACATTAATGTTTGACATTTTAAATTGCCAGGAAGAATGGGAGGATGTCTTTCTGTAAGAAGACAAGTAAATTAATCACCATTTCAATTTCTTTTAATACAATATAACTTTTAAGGAAAGTAATTGAATGTTGTTTGTTTGAAGTAACTCCTAAGCATCCTTACCATGTTGTTTTTCTGCACAAGATTTTGACCGTTTTTTTGACTTGATACATATAAGGATAAGATAAAATGATTGCTTAAAAGTAGGAATGAGATACAACGTCTTATTGCATTATTACTACGGATTTCACCAACGGTTAACGTCAAAATTCATACGGATTTCTGGTTCACGACACAGTACTCATTGCATATTTATTATATACGTATTTTTAGGTTGTATTGCATTTTCTAAAGAAGAAATCCAAATGTCAGGGCAACATATCAATAATTCTACAAAAGATTAAAATGGAATGGCATTCATTCTGAAGACGCAGAAAAATCCATCATTTGTCATAACTTGTGGGTATCTTATTACATGCATGCTTGGATCAAAATATTTATTATTCATCTGCTCTGTTTGCTTTTCACTCCATGTTTCTTTTCATTTTTCTCGTCTTCAACCCTTTCTTTTTCTTTGACAGGGCGGTACAATTGCATTTTGGTTTTATTTCGAAAAGGAACTTGGGAAGGGAAGACATGAAAAGTAAGAAGACGGCGTATAAAATGTTTGTATAAATGCAGTATCAACTTGGAAAAGCCGGACGCCGGACCGTTGCTAACTACCACCTAGTATGGCAGTAGGTTTTAAGTCTCAATGGAATCTGGAAACATTATTCATTTCCGTCGTGTTAACATATATATAATATGGAGTGTAGGGTAGAACTCTGGCTGGTGTAGTACGGTGGTTCCTCCGTGAAAATGCGAACTTTAGTCAATTTTATGAACTATATCCGTATATATGGCACATGGCATGGACTTATGAACCACTAGGGTTAGACAGTTGCCACAAAACTTGCAAAAAGAAATGATTATGGCACGCTTACATACGCTCCGTGTTTGAGGAAGATCGTTATATAAAATTCATACTCAACTCAACTTTCTCGGAAGTACAAGTTGCGGGAAGACCTGAAAGAGTACAAGTGGCAAAGTATGTGAATCCACCATACCAAACGAAAATAGCAGCGGATTTACTAAGTAAACATTCCGCTTCATAGAAAAACCCTAAAGGTTTCAGAAATGGCCAAAATGTGCGAGTAAAAATATTTTTACCAAATCTTCTTGGCCGATTCTATTTATGTGGAGGAGGGAGGACGGAGGCCGGCAGAGGCAGCTCAGCACTTTCCACAAATGTGTAATGTAATGCACAAAGGCAAGGATTTTATTACGTACCTCATAACTTTTTCCTCTTCTTGCTGGCCACACCATGTGTCCCTATGTTTTGTGGAAGCGATGAATTTATTTGTTCAACGATACTTTATACTTGATATTACGCCTTTTGCTTCACATTGATATAAGAAAAAGAAGAAGAGATTTGCTGGCATTATGTTTCATTTTCCCCTATCGTTTAGCTAACCTGAAAATGATATGTTTTGTTCAGCTTTTGATTAATGTTTTGTAGAGCGTGCTGTGTGGTCAAACTAGCTTTTTCTTCATTTGCAGTCAGACAATGCTGCCTAATTTTAACCCATGGTTACTTCACTTCTCTCTAGTAGTTATACTTTTACTAGCCTTTTGCAATTCGCCATTTTGTGTAAACGGATTTTTATTATTTTGTCCAGTGCTCAGTCACATTAAGGAACCGCTATTGAGTTGCCAACGCTCACACCATTCTTTGCTCATTATTAGGTGAAATGAAGGAATAGTAAAACAACTTCATAAAATCAGTTTTTTGTCTGTCTTTAAGAATTAGTTCCGGTTTCGTCTTTATTGCATTTCATTTTTATTGGGAGCTATTTTCCTCCTGTCGAACCAGAAAAGCAAAATGAAACTGCATGTATCACATAACGAAAGGTTGTGAAGTGGTGTGTTATTGCAAGTAAGAATCAATTTTCAAAAGTAATCTCGCCTTGACACAACTTTATCCAAAAAGGAAATCTGTTTATTAGTTGAGTACACGGTGTGCTGCCTTTAATCACTGGAGTTTAGTTAGACCCACCTAACTATTGTGCTTTTAACGTATTAGTATTTCACAATTTTGAAGTTCGCAAAAGTAAAAGCGGTCACTGCATCTCCAATGTACGTATAAGGGTTTTCAAAGAACACAGACAAAGAGTTAAAGCTTAAGGAAAAGTAACTCGAATCCTTCAGTAACTTGACTTGTGGACACAGGAGATTTTATTTGGAAACGGAGAGAAAGGAAAAAGAAAAGAAGCCAGTTTCATTTTCTCCTTCGCAAAATCTTTCAACACAGGTTTTGTATGACGGAGAAAAAGTAGTGACTGAGAGGCTTACAAGGGATCGAATCCTTTAGTAAACTGAAAGAAAGGACGCTATGATGGACACATGGATTACAGCCACTAAACATTTATATAAAGGCTTGATATTTTTGAAGAACGACGAGGCGTAGCTTCTGATGTCTTCTGAAATAAATGTGAGTAATGTGCTTACATAAAAATCTTCAAGATTGCATGAGCTTCTCTTGTTAACGTGATCAATTTTTCCCAGCTTTAGCAGCGCAGAGCATAACAAAAATGAAAATATAACTTAAACGTAGTTATATTCATGAATCAGGTGGTTTGCGTGGTAATAGGATTTATCCCAATTTTCTCATATGATTCGTCTCCGCGTCTCAGGTCTTAGTCAACCGCAACAATATTGGATGTTTCAATTATACAAAGTTGGGATTGGATGAGCTCAAGGAAAAAGCAAATATATGTTTGATTGGGTACATGCCAACCTCTCAATGTACAGTCGAAACTGAAATAGGGAAAGGTGGAAACAATGATGGGACAAATATGGGATGTATATAAAAAAAGTGTACTATTTGTTGTTTTTGAATGAATGGGGAAATGTCAGAAGCATGCAATGAGAGATGGGAATCAGACAGTTGTGTGTTGCACTACATGAATTTAGTGAAAGAAGTGGGGCATGGAGCTGAAGCCAACACCGGTCCAACTTTAACATCTCTTGCCAGCATGTATCTTGTAATGCACTGGTAATGTGTGAGTTGATCCTGTATGGAGGAGTCGGGAATCGTTTAGTGGAACAGAAACCACAAGATATACGTACTTGACATATCCTAAGCCACATTGTACAGCGTACAATAACATGTTTTGAAATGAGGCAGGAGCATTGTTTTATAAGATGTAGTACAGTTGGTTGCTCCTGGCCCGTAACACATTTAGCACGGAACTTGGTAGGCCCAAAGAGTGGAGTCCGAGTGAAAGTAAGTCGACATGAAAATATTGTTGGAAACGTAGGAAAAACAAAATACTTTAGGGCTAATGCCGGGAGTTGGTGGAAAGCTACGCTTTTTATTTCACTCATTTGCACGACAAGCCAGGGAGCAGGATTATGGAATATTCAAAAGCAGGGTTTGGGATAGCGAGTTGAATGTTGGATTTGTGTAGAAGAGTATCAGTGGCAGGAGTCAGTTAGAGAGCGAATGAGTGGCGCTGCGCTGTACAAAAAGAGATGTTGAATGTAAGGACATGGAGAATCCCTATCCACGCATATATCAGACTGTCACTGAATTCACTTTGCATTTACATTTACAGAGCTCTCGAGAGGATGGTCGTGGGGATGGATGCCCAGGTCCTCCAACACAACTGCATGCACAGATGCCAGGAGCCCCACCTGCGCCGACGGTTTTTTCCACGTCGTCTACAACACCATCAAAAGGAGCTGTGCCATCAGCTCTTGATTCAACCAGTGATGTTAGTCTTGTTTCTACGACCGCCTTTGCTGGTTCAGGGACAGAAACGTCCACTTCTGGTGTGACGCGCACACAGTCACCTACCAACCTGGCGACAGTCCCTGCTACATCTTCTACTTCTGGCGCTGTTGGAACCGTATCTGGTGACAAGATTAAGTCTCCCAAGTCGGTTACGCCGCCACCACCTTTACCTCCGTTGTCACCTTGTTTGCCACCTGCACCACCCGAGCCAGAACTGCTTTCTCCAAGGGTTCTCACTGCCTCAGTCTCTCATTTATCTCTTCAGTCCAGTCGACATAACAGGTAAAACATCATTAACACCTCATTCTCTCCCTCTTTCTGTAGCTTTCGTCAATTATCACTATCCCTCGACTACCTTTGAGAATTACTCCCCAGATATTTAGCACGGACCCTACCTTTGTATTCCCTTTAGTTTCTTATTCGTGTGTGTAAAAACAAGACAGTTATACTCATCCACCCTGAACATTTACTTTTTAACAAGTTTTTGCAACTGTGGACCTCTTCGTTCTATCTCACTTTCTCTGTGTCAGCTTAAATTTACCGAGAAACTGTTCAGTGAGTTTGTTTCCTATGTAGTTGGAGTCATACATTCGTTTATGAATTCTTGAAATGGTTTTTTTTCGGCGTACTCTTGAGAAGTCCTCTTAGACGATGCAAGTCTTTGCAATGCACGCATCAAATTACGTTTCCATAGGTGCACTACTTAAATACTCGAAGTAACCTTAGCTTGTTTCAAAAATTCATGACAACATCAAACAAATGGTAAAATACCTTGATTTTAATTATAAATGAAAATTTGCTACTGAACCAAGTGCGTACCACTGAATTTACATTTATACTAGACGCGTACGGGTTTCGAGTGCTTTGAGAACTTCGACATAAGCAATGTACTAGGTAGTAGGGTTGAGAACAGAATCATGATTAAAAATTGAACATACTAATCAACTCCAGTTGAAACGTGTACAAATAACTTCGTCGGAAATATCGTGAATATCTAAATGAAGCACTTGAACCTATACGAACATCTTACAGGCTTGCTTATAGCCGCTGTTCATTCTGCAAGTGTTGAGTATTATAAGCTGGCAACTGATCTAGTATGTATAAAATCGGTCTTCCATGGTACTTCTCCTCGACGTTGAAGCAGACAAATTTCGTAGAGCAGGAAATATATACCCAGTTGTTTGTGCAGTTTACGTCAGTCGTTTAGTTTGGTAGTTTCACAAAAACCATTGCAACTCCATATTAGTGTCTAAAATTAATGTTTTGCCCATTTACTATATTTACCCACAGTTGAGCACCGCTGTATTCTTAATTAAGTAGCAACGAAATCGAATATGAAAGATAGTGATAATGCGTGTGGTTACATTTTTGTGTTTTTGATCAACATTTAAGCGAAGGATTTTCCGCTTTCCCATTCAGTTTTGATTTGAGAATATGCTTACATAAAGGATTTAGATTGAGAGGAGTTCGTTAAGTCGATTTTTCTGTCTACAATGAAATAAAACGTCTCTATTCCCTAGCAGTTTATTTATGTGGATATAGTGCTGACTCTAAGCACTATTTCAGTCAACATAATGACTTTCGGAGTTCACCATTCATGTTTCATTTTTCTGGGATTGTACACTAAATCCAACATCAAATCAATGGCATCCTCTCAATCATCTCCATCATCCTTAAACACTCCACAAAAGCAGAATACAGCAATTTCCCAAAGGAGTGGTATTGATGAAAACAAAAACGAAATCCAAAGCCTCCCTATTTCAAACGTTGTGGTACAAGTGCTCATACCTCGTTTACGCTAGTATACCCGAGTTAGGTGGAGCTACATACTTGGAGTGGTGTCATTCCTTTAGAAACGAAATTAGACATGCATACTTTCTTACACATTATGAATAGTTAGATCCCCATGAATTTTCCATGCCCTGTTTATGCCAAGGAAGACAGTGTCACTGTCATATTGTAAACATGAAATTATAATTTCTCCTCACCTCTCTTTCTCTTCGTTTCAGAATTTTGACTCTCTTTCCTTCCATCTTATAATACAGCAAGAGCAGAATCTTCACTTAAGTGAGGCTACTCTTTTATGAACATGGTGTTAAAAATGCATGGTAAAACCAACAACCTCAAGTTCAGTTGAAGGCAAAACTTTGGAACAAGTTGGAATATTTTGGATTCAGAACTGAAGGAAAAAAGACAGCAAGTTAATGCTAATAAGTTGAAGTCATCCATTATAAAAAATTACATTTATTATGCATCATACATTCGTACGCAAGAAGAAGTACAGGAGAGACTTTGCATGTTAGGTATACTTACGAATTTATACTGAAACAATCCATTGCGTCGTTTAGCATTTGAGATAGAATGGACACCAGAAACAAACGAGACCTTCTTGTGTCACTTTCTCCAAAACCGAACTCAAAGAAAGCTTCCACAGTCCATATTGATGACAGTGTGTGCACAAGTATTTGCTTGGTTGCAGAATGCCACCTGTTTTAGACCTAATTACAAAACTGAATCTCAATATTTCTTACTGTAAGGTAGTTTATACTGAAGGTTAGATATAATTAGTTTTAATTCCCAAAAGTAATTAAAATACTTAAATGTGGCATGAATAGCACAGATAACTTATTTTTTGCAGTACTCTATTTAATTATTTAAACATTGTAAGTTTGAGGCAATACGAGAGCTAGTAGCGACACTTATTTTCCAATTACAGGACGAAGAACATATTTTGTTTTAAAAAATTGGATTGCAAGGATGGAGATTGAAACACACTTTTGTATGGGAAACCGAACTACTTTACTTCAGTCATAAAAGCTTCAACTTTTGTCCTTGTACAAATAAATAGTTTTAATGCTAGTTCATTTAAGTCTGCATTTGAAGTCTCAAAAAATGTTCGTCTTGTTTCTGCTACATGTATTAGAAGTTTTGTTCGCACTTACTCATGACACGGCTTTAGCCTTTTCTCCGTTCCCAGCGTTGATTGGCAAGTTCAAGCTTAAATGGGAACTACGTGAGAAGTAGTGTCGTTTTGTGTATAGACACAATTTTTCTTAACCCAGCAGATTTTTCCTTTAGCCGCCTCCGACGACGCGTTTTATTAGAAAGGGTTTCTCCGGAAAATCTTAAGTTATAAATAAATTGTACGAAAATGATTGCTAAGCCTGGCTTTAGTTACCCAAACTTTTTTCATTGTTCCATTACCAGCGCTTCAACGATTTTGGGGAGCTCCTTAGTAGGGCTCATAGAGCTGTTAAAGTGAATTTTCATTCTGTGCTAACTCACTTTGAAATCACTATGTTAACAGTACATCTGATGAGATGTGAGATCTCTCCCCCTTATAAAACGAAACGACAAAGTCAGACACCATACTGAGCCCCAACTCTATCTAATTGTGCATACACAGTATGTATGTCTGTGAGTGTGTGTGTGTGTGGCTTTTGGTCAGAGATTTAAGAAAACAAAGGTACTTGTGTAAATGTATATCTACTGAAATTGTATGGAATTGTACTGGCCCGCCTAAATACATATTTACTATTCATGACACATCTTCTCTGGGGTTATCTATCCCGACGACCCGCTGGATCAGAATGGAGTTTGCTACGGGGAGCAAAATAAACTACAAAAAAGAGTCTAGTTGCTCTGTCATGTACATTATAAATGTGGATAGTGCACACAAGACACCAAACACATTCTTTTTTGTAGGGTGCAATACAGAGTGTCTACTAAATGGGGAATCGCTCTTGCATAAATCTACAGGCGTGAGAAAAGCTTAACATTCCCCACTAAATTGGACTTTTCCCAGATGAAATAGCGTAATTGTTTCTCCGTACGTTCATTTCAAATCTTTCAGGAGAATCCAAATAACCGGAAAGGACTGTTTAAAAGGCTTCTTGTAAAGTTTCCAAAGGACGCTTTACCCGGAGCATTTATATCAAGGAACCATTCGGCGCACTATTATTATTACACAAACGTATATATCCGTAGGTTTCCTTTTATGGATATGAAATGGGATAACAGCAAGAATAGTATCATTTTCAGTCCTTTCATATCGCTTATCTCGTCATTTCGCCTGCACTACAGTTGTTTACAAATCCTTGTGCTATCACCCAAACCGTATGTGAAAGGTACGACCGAATACTGAAAAAGTATATCAAGTTGCCTTATTATGCTAGTGCAACGCGACGCCACTTTCACTAAATATTCCATTCCGTTTCCTAATGCTCTCGGTGTCAGGCTAGTTCCACTTCCTTTTTTGTTTTCAGTTCACAGTATTTCACAGAGAGGATTTAAGTGAGGACATTTTTGCCACTTCTTTTGCACGCTCCCGTCACTGTATCATGTTTCTTGAGGACTGACATAGTTTTGTGTTTCCTCACTCCTCATACTAGTCATTCTCATCATACGTATATGTTGTATTGGTATACACCCAACTGCAGTGTGTCCTAGTCAGACTATTACATACATACACCCAATTAATATCCTTAACTTGAGTATATTGTTTGAATAGCAGTATAAAGATTTTAAAAGAATGTCATAAAGAATGTCATGAAAAATGTGAAAAATTTGAAAGCATTTACATAGCCGTTGAAATATGCTCTGCTGCACGCTTGAGATTACGTTCGACATGAATATGTAAAAGTGCTCTGGTGGAGAAAGCGAGCTTTTGGGAAATTATCAAAGGGTAAAGGATAATTTCACATCCAATTTCACAACCAACCTTGATAAGGTGGAGGCGACACCTTACATCTTGAAATATTAGTGATGACGTGAAAAGTAGGAACATGACAGCCTTAATTTTCGTAAGAGAAGACAGGAAAACGCGGTTTCGGCTTTTCATACGAGTATAATAATGGAGTGGTTAAGATATCTCGTCACTCTTTGACAGCGGTTAGCGGTGTTTAAGCTTCTACTTTGCTCATTCTCGGCTTGTTGTGGCTCTTGCAAGTTCTCCATGTAAATCACAAAGAACTCACTTTACTTGGTAATGGGAACCAATAAGGGCGCTTTGTGCTCAACTGCTTAATCTAAAAATATGTGCTTAAATGAGGGTTAATAATTATCATGTTACAGGTTGAAAATCTCAACCAGAAGTTTACTCATTACTTCACTTTCCCTGTGTTCCGTTGCTTTTAAACTGATATGTTATTCTGAAAAATATTTCATATTCGTTCGGCCATACTTGTCAAAGCTGCGCTATGCTTAAGTATTTTCAGTTTTGCCTCCAACCAAGTCTCTTTCTCACTTATGGCTAATATTTGTTTTGAAATTTTTTTTACTGACGCTAATCTTGACACAATTTTTTTCTTTACATTCATTCACCAGTCGTGAACGTCATTTTTGATACTTCATAATTAATCTAAAAAGTGCTTTTGAACATTTATTTATTTTTTTCTCTGTAGATTCCATTCAGGCAGTTATGCATTTCATCGGTAAGCCTAATATTTTTTCTTTATATGTTTTCTGCGACATCCACATGACACTTGACATCTTGAGAGTAAACTTATTCTACACATGACAAGTTGCACGCAAAGAGTGACTAGAAAACTGCGTATTTTGTGACACGAGAAATAATATGACATATCATGATAATTTTTCTGTATTCAATCGTTATGTACACAACTTCAATAGATGGATGAAGAAGGATCCGTCTGTAAAAAAGTAATAACTTTCCACATTTATTTCGTGTTTCTTCTTTTCCACTTCACATATAAAATTTGAAATAAACTGACACCCAAATAATAAAAGCTAATTCGTAGAACTCGACTAAAACTACTGGAAAACGCTCACTCAGTTCACAATATTGGTATTAAACACACAAATCTTTGACATTCATTATACTAACTGTCCGCGTATGATATGGTGGGGGCTATTTTTAGCTATATATATATGTGCATGAATCGATTTTTGTCGATGTTTACCTTTTATTACTGCTGCCGATCATTGCACACGGGCCTAGGTATACCACAACAGTACGGATTTTAGGAATGTTCTGTTATCTAAATAGGATGCGTATTATTATTATTATTAGTATTTAGTGTTATGTTAGTTTTGTGTGTACTTAAGTAGCTACCATGGTTGTTACCCCTTTTTTATAGTTGTCCAGTTTCTGAGCATGTTTTATCTACCAGCCAAGTCAGCCACATTTACATTTCGTTGATAATGAAATATGGGATAAAATGGAATAATTGCTGGTAAACCAGACCAGTTAATATTCTAAATATGAAATTCCCATAGTGAGATAATAGACGAGAGTATTGATACGAACAGTGGAAATCCATATTTATGTCCCTCTTTATCTAGACAGTACTCAATTGATGTTCTTCCGTGAATCAATGAAACATTGCTCATTCATTGACTTGAGAAAACTTCGACTTTACTTCTGGTTTCAAATATTTTGCTCTGCCAACTTGCAACGGGGAAACTGGCTGGAATAACTGAATATTGGAACACCAGAAAGATTAGAAATTTCTCAAAATAAAGTACTGTTCAACTTCCCATATTTTCCATTTCCTTCATTTTCACATAGTGAATGAGCTATCAAGTCGTTAATATATGTAATGTAGTGTTTTGTACTGTACTGTAGTAGTATACTCCAATTATTATAGTAAAGCATTGTGACTGCATTATTATGTAACACGTAAATGTAACGGTTAGAAGATCCGTACATTTGATTGTCTGGTTGGATTTCACCTTTGATTCAAGATTCTCCGATTTTGTTGACGTAATGCAATTACATTCACCATAAAATGCGTGTGTACACTAACGGTTCCAGGAGTCTGCAATGTGTCTTTACCTGATTTTTACCGATTGCTCACCTTCTTCATGTGTGTCGATAGCCATAGTTGTTGTGTATGTGTGTGTAATACTGTGCTCTAGATTGGAAAACTTTTCGTCTAGTTCCTCTTCTCCAAAATTCTCCAATAATGCGTCACCCACACACTCCCACTTCAAGCATAACAAACTTCTCTCTTCATATTGTTTGGTTGGAGCATGAATATGCATCAAGTATGCTTGTTTGTGATCAGTATTCAAATTAATTCCGGTTAAAATTCACAATCCTTGAAACCCCACACTCCTGTGCGGTCGTGTAAATGGAGTAATTTGAAATGTGCATATTTTATATCGGAAAGCATTTGTCATTCACTGATCCATACGATAAAGTAACCTCCTTTTGTAGCCTTGAGAGCATCTCTTCTCCCTTTGCTTTCTCTAGTATTGGGTTCAATTGTTGAGTAGTGTAAGTGCAGTGCAACCCTAGTGTAATGTTGTGTGTGAAATAACACGTAAATGTAAACGTAATTACTAGTTAAATTGATTCCATCTCATCTACCTATGATATTGCTTGACACAAAAACATATTTCACAGCTAACAGCAACTTTCTTCGTGTAACAATGTTAACAAGAGGAGATTTTAACCAAGCATCGGAATACTTTGAGTAGACACATTATACGCCTGTCAATGCTCTAGCAGAACCGCAGGTTTAAAACAATAACAAACGTTTTTTTTGGAAACTACTTACTCTGACATACGGTTTATACTAAAGGATATATCATTGCATGAACTATCTTTTTGCAAATGGCATGGGATTTTTTTGGGGGATGTTGCAAATAAAACTCTAATTTTTCTGATTGGCAGTGTGGCCTCATCTCTAAGCGACCTGAGTTATGATGCAGCAGTGCTGGAGCGTGCGATACGTACCAATGACGTTAGTCGTGTGAAGAAATGCTTTGAGAAACATCGACATCGTTTCCAGGTAACGTTAATTAAAACCTAGTTAGTAAATAAAAGAATGAGTGAGAGATCTTCAATTGCTTTGCCTCTAGCGAAAATTTGTCTAATGACTTCCACAAGGTTTGTTCTGAAAAAATGTATGAAAACTTTTCATGATAGCACTCATTAAGATCAATGATGGGTTTAATTATTTCTTACATCTTACATTTGTTCATAAAGAAAAGTAAAAAGCACTAATTTACTTCCATGCCTGTTGGCAAATGTGTGTAAACATTAATTACTATTTGTACCCCTTGAAAGATCAGCATCAAGTTGCCCCACACCGTTTGGCATGTTGAATAAATCGATGAACACAGTGGTGTTTTCGTTCGCAAAGACATTATATCTGATAAATTAGCTTGAAAAACTTCAATATTTTGAGTTCATCAGTACTCACGCTAAACTGCTGAGGGCAACATTGGAATCATGTTTAAAATTCCACCAACTGGCGGAGCCCGTTGAATAGGTGATCAGGAAGTTGTTAGGGCGTTGACACAACTGCAAACTGAGTGAGTGCATGTAGCTATTGTACCGGTAATACGTGAGTTTGAGCCAGCATCAAAGTTGTATGAAGTACGCGATACATCAAAAAAATGAAATGGGATACGTAATAAAAGTAAAGCGTGTCTACCGGGTTTCAAATGAGTTGACAGAAGATGTTTCATTCAATTTGAAGCTACAGTTGCATAAAGTTGTCGTGAGCCAAGTCATACCAACAACGATGCATAAAATGTGCATGAAGTCATTTCATGAAACGACGAGGATTTATGGATTGAGACTGAGACCCCTGCGTGCACACAGGTACGTTCATACAGTTATGCGGGCAACACGGTTGGTTCGAGGCTACTCGGTTTATAGTCAATAGCTCCGTATAGACATAAATAAGTTAGATATTTGTTGATCATACACGTTCTGTACAGCATGTCACCAAACTAATATCGACCGTTATCCAACATACACATAAAACACATAGGTAGCTCAACTGAGACCAAGGAAACGTTAAAATAACCTGATATTCCACTGTTTGTGGCATCATCATGCCGATTTAATATTGCCTCGCTGGTACTTCAGAAAACAAAACTATTGGTACAATAAGTGTTCCTAAAACAATGTAAAGCATAAGGGAATCTGAAAAGCTAAAGAAAAATTTCTATCCCGGGGCTGCTCCCAAATATTTAGTAGAAAATAAATACAACTACTTTCATTCATATTCATATTATGCATTTTTTATAAACAAAAGGTAAGCAAATACTTGAAGATCTTTGTGATCTCTGTCTCCATTCTTTTTGACAATTTTTGCTTACGATTGATGTTTCTAACTCATAGGTTGTCTCGTGACTTGCCTACTTAAATATTATAGGATGTCCAAATAAATTGTGTACCATTGTAAATTATTGCAGCATTTGTGTTGCTACAAAAAAACACAGCTTGTGTTTGTGTATCCCAGGTGAAAGAAGCATTCGTTTTCAGACAAGTTGAGTGCGAGACGAAAAGGTAGGAAAGTCATCATGTTGTTGTTACCATGCTGTGCTTTCACTCATACTATTTGCACAAGAAAACTTGTCGTTTGATTCATTTCGACAAGTGCTTTTGAAAGGAACTGTTTTCAATCGAATGTGAAAACGATTCAGTATGTGATCATATCCATACTTCCTTCAGATCATCGCAAATACTGAGATGTTCTATCATGCCACGGAGTCATTGTTTGTGCCTATTTTAACCTGCTCAAAAAAGCGAGGCAGGATGATGATGCTGAGGATCCACAGCAATTTCCTATAAGTTCTTGCTTTAAAAAAGAGAGTGTAGTGTACACACAAGCATTGCTACTACTACGCTCGAGAGCTTTCACATCAATTTGTTCGGTTATAAAAGTGAACGGTTGGGGATATATATTTTTTTAAACTCTGTGGTTTAGGGGATTCTATCATCCATCAACTATGTGCAAATTAATGGAAGGGAAGTACACTTTCACCATCCCCTAAAAACAAGGCAGTATCAATCATGAGCATTACAAACCTTGCTCTAGCTATTATTCAATTATTCACGAATTGGTAGAGAACAGAAAGCGATGTAGAATGCATTGTGTTGACTATTGGGGAGAAAGTTGTGTTCAAATGGCATTACACATTGTATGTGCAGGTGTTAGTTTGGTTGGGAGCGGAGCCAGCCATTCTTCCATTCCCTGGTACATTGTATAATATAGGCTTGCTTATCTGCTTCAGCTATACCTATCATTGCATATTGTATACTCTCTCACAGGTTTATAACATAAAGCCAAAATTGGCTTTTCGTGACAACAGGCCTAATCTTTTGACTAAAAAGAGAGCAAAATTAATATGGTGTTTTCCATTTTCCTGTTGTGTGTACGCATATCTACTTGCATTAAGGGAAAGCACAATTGACCCTCTAATTCTCTGCCACTCACGTGTAGTCGTGAACATCAGCATCATGAATGGGCCTCTTTCCCGTTTCGCCAAAACAGTGGTATTGTATAGCACAGCCAACCTGGCGTAAATGGGGTTGTGATGTGACTCGCTAGTAACCTATTCCATCAAATGGAGGCTTCCGTGAAATCCTTAATCATTTGATTGGTTTTAGACCGACACTAACATTCAAAAACTTCCAATATGTCTGAATAATTTATCAACAAAAATGTACAGTCTCATAAACCCGCATCTTAGGCTCGTGTCGAGTTGAACGCACGGATGCTACAACACTATTAGTCTTGGAGCCTAAAGCGGGACACGTAGTATTAATGTTTCAGCTCAGTGTGTCGCGTTTTCTCCTTGGGAAAGTAAAAACTGGGTTGGGTGGTTACACTAAAACGGGGACTGAGTTTAGAAATCTGTGACGGTGGACAGAGAAGCGCTTCTCAATGCAGTTGTACAACGTCGTTTGTGTTAATTGAATAACATCGTGTTTAATTTTCACGTTTATACAGCTCTCAGAGAAAGCGCAAACCAATGATGAGGAACCTGGAGCCGGGAACAAAGTATCAGCAGGACAAAATGGAGCAACGTCTGCTGGATCTGCATTTGTCAGCGGTGCTTCTGCTACTGCCAGTTGTGCTGCTACAGCTGGAGGCTCACAAACGAAACCAAGGTAGGAACAGCTTCCTGTACTGTACTTTCACTTTCCATTACATTTATGCTTTCATTAGAGTTTGGATGAAGTCATAGCCATGCATACCCATCTATATAGCCTGAGATGGCCACAGTGGGGCATTATGATTTTAGACGTTGTCTTCAATAATACACAGCTGGCAGGATTGCAGTTGTCTTCCGTAAAATATTGTCGCTTTCACTGTAAACAGGAAACTAGTTTCCATCTTTTTGGAGAGGAAGGTGACACCATTCCTTCAAAACAAGAAATATACAGAATATTCCGCTGCGCTCATGAATATTTTGAACGAATTCTATTACGTAGATTAGTATTTGTGATGATGACTTTGTGTATAAATGACACGGTAGAAATCCGTGTATACTCAAATACATGCATCCAAATACCTATAATATGGCGCAAGAGGAACAAGACTTTCATGTTAGAAATTTGGTTATTTTGTCGCAGCGAATTTATCCACTATTAGATTATCAATTTGTTGGAATTGAAAATGGAAGAGCTTGTCGCTACTGATTTGTTTTATTATGGTGTCCAAGGAAAAGTGTTCATGCCTCATAGATATGCATCAACCTGAATAGGAAAAGATTTGACAAGAACACCATCAAAACTGAGCGAGTTGGCTCTGGTTCATATAGACCTTTAACGGAAATGAGAGAGTCGTAATACTGGTAATAAAAGACTTGAAGTACATCTGAACAAAATTTGCCTTTTAGTATTATACGTTCCCTTTGATGTCTCCTCCATTCTGAGGCTGTAACTAAATTGGTGGTGCACATACATATTTATGTAGTCCACCATAGAGTGCCCCTGCCCTAATATCATTTTCCAAGTAAAAGGAGAAACAGACGTGAATTTATAATTAAATGAAAAATGTGGTTTTTGGGTGACATCGGAAATCAGGTTTCTATTTCAGTAATGGATGACAAACTAATGCTTTTCCATTGCAGCAGAACCTCGGAGTTCACTACAGACACAGAAGAAAATCCGATGGTGTTCAGCAACGCAATTCATTTGGCTGTGGAATGGGGCGCGAATGATGTGCTAAGGTTTTTACTTCGTGAGAACGTTGATCCAAACAAAGCAGGAAGATTACCAGATGCATATGATATTTCAGCTGCTGGCAGTAGAAGTGCATCTGTTTCCGCATGGGGTTCAGGTTGTGTCTTTTGTCCTCCCAGTCCTCGAAACATTTCTAGAGATGTGTCACCGAGTAGGGAAACTGGAAGGATTTTTTCGAGAAATTCATCAAGAAATGTATCCACAGAATCCTCCCGCTGCGTCTCGCCTTGTCGAGATAGACTCTGGTCTACTAAAACAGAGCCAGGCGAATCTCGAAGTGCACATCTTAGACGAGAAGCGTTCAAAAATTTGTCGAGCAAAAATGATGACAAAACTGAATCTTCCAATGGGGATCACGACTACTCCACTCCAACAGAAGGGAGACCAATAATATCTGTGGTGTACTGCACATCAGAAGAGAGGAGACGATCAAGCGGTGCGAGGCCTATTGGGGAAATTACACTTGGCGGAGCTGGCTCAACCTCTGGAATCGAAAGAGATCCTGATGAGTGGGGTGCAGGTAAAATCAAAACCCAAACTTTTTTCATTCCCTTCTGAAAACCTGTGCATTATTGGGACAGGGTTTGTAGCATGATACGTTTCGGTACTTTTAACTCCTATCTGACCCCTTTATCAAACTCGTGATAAATCATTGAGTTCATGTACTTTGGCATTGATGCACTACCCCGGAAATGATCTTTTAGTCAAAGAGCATCCTTGGTTTTTCAGTTAGTGTTTAAAAGTTTTATTTTTGCTATAAAATGTGAAGTGTGTCATGATGAAGTTCAAATAAGGTAGAACTCAATAGATGCACGTGCTCATAAAAAAGATTGATCCATCTTTAACTCTCGTTCAGTGTAGTTTAGTACCAATATGGGCTGAATTTTATAGATTACGATCTTTATGAGTTTATTGATTTTCAAAGTGATTATCATACATCCCTATCTCATATCATTAGAGCAATCATAAAATGGAGTAGGTTACCATTGTAGGTAGTATGCGGAAATTTGAGTTCTACATTCATATTACATAGCTCAACTCCTGGCGTATTATGGTTAATGGATGTACGGTTGCTAGTTTTATGCATTCGTGCATTTTACCATTACTTTGGTCGTAAACTGAGAATTTTTCATTGTCGAGAAAGTATACTAGCACGTGCATGAGAGCACACAACAAGCCGTGGGCAGTATGAAATAGGATCCAGCTTCAAAAAAGGTTTCCGACCGTGACAAATATCTTTGACTGTGAGTTGTAAGGAAACACAAAGAAAGTATGCGCTAATCTTAATCCTTTGTAATGTTGTGAATTACAGGTGGACAAGGACGAAGAATTAATAGGAGAGTTAGCTGGGTTTCTAGTCTCCGTGAGCCTGCAGATAAAAGTCGCATGACTCTTGCTAGCAGGCTGAAGAGGCAGAAACTTAGGTTACCACGTCAAAGATCGTTTTCACTTGAGAGCGAGCTAGAATTAAGGACGGTGGCAAAGAGAGCAGTTGGAGTAGCTGGAGCGTTAGCAAGTATACGGGAGGCTAGAAGAAGTATTTCTCTCAAAAGCAGTCCTCTACATTTCCCGTGGTCGTTTCGACGAGAAAGTTCCTCAGCAATGAGAGAAGGGGGTGTATTTGCAGAACTACGCCGAAGTTCAGAGATCTTTCGTAACATTCTTTTGTCCATTGCAGGAAGGGATGAGTCCACACCGACAGGTAGGTCATCTAAATTGCTTTTGTTCCCTAGTCGTTCCTACTTTTACCCACTCTTCTCTTTCATTACCTTTATCTTCATTTTCTCCGACAACCAAATGACAGCATCATCTTGTGTCTAAGAGCCCTCTAATATTTTCACTTTTGAGCTCAACAACAAACTTTAAACCCAAGTACCTTCCTCCCTGATTTTTAGCATGCTTTGCTACACAAGATAAATTCTAGTGTCTTCCATCCTTTCATCAATTCCAGGCAGTGTTATTGCGCTCTCTTAGCTTCAAGGTGAAAGCAAGTACATTGATGTGTAATGCAAACCCGATAAGTATCCAATTCAAAAGTTGTCTCCGTGGTAATCGTCAACTGCCAATCAGGGGCAATTAATGGTTGGCTAAGAATCTTCATGTCCACAGCATTATCAACCAGTTGAAACTGGAAAGAGCTGGCTACTCCATGCTCCATTAGTTTAACCATGCCAAAACGTTAATGAGATTGAGACATTTAACGTAATGAAGCCTGTCATCTCATCAGACTAGGTTGTAATTTTATTACCTAATTTTTACAGTTTCATACTAAAAACGAAAGTCAACATATCGTTGCGGTATCAAATTTAAGACTCAAGCTTCTCTCTCCCAACACTCTCTTTCTCTCTGTTTCTGATGCCAAGCTAAAGTACACTCTCTGAACACAGTGGAAGTCTAAAGGAGGGAATATGATTAGCAAAACTCAGAATTTCAAATGGAAAAAGTGGAGAGTCAGCTAGTATAGTATTACTGTTCTGGGGCAAACCTGTCTCAAGACCATCATAACTTATTTTTAGTAGGCAATATGTTCTTTTCTGCATGCTCTTTCTCCGGGTTTACTTACCTGATTCCATTACTACAAACATAAGGTTGCCATCATTATATTTGTGGATGCTTGAGCTTGACAGAAAAACAGGGAGGAGTGCGGCGTCGGCTCCACTCTCCTTGTTAGAAATTCAAGGAGCAGCATCTCCTTTCTCTCAAGCTAGCACTTTCTTCCCTTCTTCCAGCCAATGCGTCTCGACAGATTGTTAAAACATTTATAAATTGCTCAGTCCCTGTTTTCAACCTGAAAGCAAACAGAAAACAATGGGTAACTAACAGAGTTCCATCTGCATCACTTATAAGGGGGAACTACTTAAGCTTTTTTCAGTGGGAGGACATAGCATAGGACACCTTTCTAATGTATTCTAACCGTTTAACGTGTCTCTGAAACTGCTATGTATATCATCCATTTATGATGGCTGATGATGATGAATATATGAATGTGGATGTGTAATGTGTCCCGTCGTTTACAACTGAAAATGTAGTGTACAAAGAAAATTCAACCAGATCTCTTAAGAGGATCCCACCATCATACTCTCGTAAGGCATTCCGAGTTTCGAACGCAAAATTCAATTTATAAGCCTTCAGAACCAAACAACTAGTCATTTTAGTTAAGTCGTGGTTAGTAAAATATCGTGTGTGAGAGAGAGCATCAGCTCCCAGTATCAGTCCCCGTCTTAACCGTCTTTTTTTTGTTATTTTGACATTCATTCGAAATATTCCGTGTTGGCTTGATCTGTAAAAGCTTTTTTGCTTTCAGTTTCCTTGTCGCTTGCTCAGTCAGCCAGCCATCCATCCATCCTTCCCTTCCATGTTCCCGGTCTGATTTCTAAGACGGTTCTGTGTATTAGCCATGACAGGAGCACTTAGTTGATTATTTTCTTCTTACACTTGTCGTTTCACCAAAATTTTCAAGATGAATAAAAGAGGAGCAGCGTATGGCTACCTAATAATGTAAACAGTAGAGTAAATTGAAATTGTGTAAAGTTGAAAAACCAAAGCATAAATTTCCTGTTTTGGCCCGCTTCTCTATTATTGTTTATATGAAGCCATCTCAAATCCATACGGAAAGTAGATGTCAGCATAAAGTCAAACGCAATTTGCTTTGAAGCGAAAGTGTCTTCAGAGAAACAGTTCTCTCAGACTCTCTGGAAGGAAGTTATGAAACACACTGACAGGGAACTTGACTTGGACATTTACAGGTAGAAAGTCACCATCTCAGAAATTCATAAACGAATGAAGGTTGATGTTTGAATGAATTTAGTCTAGAGGCATGAATGCATTTGAGACGAAACAACAAACAGTGCTCCACGCTGAGCCATCGTTAGCTCGCTAGACTCTTAAGATTTTGGGCACAACACTTTCAGAAAGGGAAAAGAACGATTTTGTACACATTTAGGTAAACTTATAAACTTAAATGAATAAATAATGTCATTTATTGGCAACTAGATTCCCGTAATGATACGTACACTAATGGGACATTATTTTCCAGATTTTTTGTTGAATCCAAATTTTGAGGCAGTTACAGTTCAACCCTATATATTTATGCATTTTTATTCATTGTATACTTATTAATAACATTTTCAAAGATCAGAAAAACAGTCAGAGGTATAACAAACTGTATATCAACAGTTTGAAGATGTTGAATTTTTAATCATTTTGTCTTCACTAGTTAGTGTGTTTCAATGAATTAAGATACATGCTTACCATGCTAATTGAACGTCAAATGAGATCAAGCATTATTATGACATTGATATTTTCAACTTGTTACTTTAAGACATTTTTTGTATCACTAATTGGCTTAGAATTTGTAGCTACGATTTAATAACATTTAGGTTTACCATATTACATTTAAGCCAATTTTTAACTATGCTAAGGTGGCAGAACATATATTTTAAGCAAATCCATGGTTTACAAAGTATTTTCGTCATTTTTATATTGATGGGAAGCAAAAAACGACAATAGTATACATGGCTATGTTTGAGATGGCATGTCCATTAAATAAGTCTGCACATCATGACATGCCGCTAGTACATTTATTATAATGTGCAGCAAGTCATGACCTTAGTTAATTTTCCGTCCGCTTGTCTGTTCGTTTGCACTATCCTTATAAATACAATCAGAGATTTTTATTAAATTGTCACAGACGTAATTTTATCTTCAAGGGATCCACAGACAGAGTTTATTTGTCACCCAGATCGCTCAAATAAAAAATATTATTTGATCAGTATTTTGGTAGTTATTTTACATGCTGAATTTAATAGTCATAATGGTAACCCCAGTTGATTCGGCTATTTCATACTCGCTCAGCTACGTGTCTGACTCTGTTTACTACACATTTTTTTATTACCAGAGGAATGGATTTGTTACTTTCACTCAATAACAGAGCCTACCACTCTTTCTTCGTTGGCTATTAGCATCACCACCACACCACTACAGCTCTCTCCTTTTCAGTTTAATTTTTGAAATACCGCAACGTGAGAGAGCAAGGTAGCGAAAGTGAAACGGTAGAGCTAAACCGTACTGTTGACGGTAAGTGGCATAAACTACCTACCACACTAATAGCTCCTCGTCATTCCTATGATAAAAACACTTCCATCCTGTCTCTCATCTCCACTAATGATGATGATGAGTGCATAAAATACTGTAATGACGATAGGAAGAGCTACGGATGGAATATGACTGACTGATGCCTTCTCTTAAAAAAGGTGGTGTGTGGTGGTGAAATTTCAGTAAGACCTAGCAAAATATAAAAAAGTTTTTTGCATCAACGAGGCACAGGGAAAATGTAAACATAGTTTTTTAACGCGCTTTCCTCTATAGTTCAAAGGGAGACGATTGCAGAGTCAGCATGAGTTAATATATGAGTCCTGCCTATGAGCATTAGGTTAAATATATGCGTGTGGAAGTGTAGCCAAGCTTTCATTAGCCCCGGTAAGCGCGTATTCCGGAAACATGATCATCAGCGAGAAAGTACCCAAGACAATACATACAATATATAGTACGGCTTGACTGAATTAATAGTGACGGGCTTGGGCACTGTAATTTTAAATCTGTTTATATGACCCTTATGAGCCATTAATACTATTTGACGGCATACTCCACGGCTGTCTGTGCCACTAAACAAGAATATACAACCTGACTGCTTACCTGCCACTTCCAGTACACGTCTTGTCAAATGTATTTTAATAAATACACCCAGAGCCTAGGCGAGAGCTAGGTGGTAGTAGAATGGAGGTGAAGCTGCCAAAGCGTGGAGCATATTATGATGAAGGAAACTTGATTGGATGGGTGAACGAATGACTGAAGCACATACATGCAATATGTATGAAATAGGAGTTGTTAAGAATGAAAAGGAGTTTCCTAGAAAGAGCATCGAAACGATAAACGTTACAATTTTCTCTGAAAATCCTTTGATGTGGGGTGGCTGTACAAAAGCGTAAATAGTCAACTGCGATACACCATGCTACACAAGAAAAAGTGGAGGTAATGGCAGTGATGATGCTGATGATGATGACTGTGGAGAAATTGGTATATGAATCTCCGTGTACGCACTTCTGAGTCCTACATACGGATTCCGGTATATGGTGGCAGTGGTATGCGGTGTACTATATGGCTGCTCCTGCGGTTTTATAAGCAGTCACCTGGAAAAAGACTAGCTATCAAAAACTATAAGTGCATGTAGTCGTTCAACTTCACTCCCTTTTTCAATGGAATGCACAAAATTAAAATGAATTCTCAAAAATCTGCTTATGCTCACACTCTGCTCTGTTCTCCTACTTGATTCCGGTGAACGGTGAGCTAATGCAACTAGTTATACCAAAGATTATGAGCTGAATTGTACCTGATATGAAAGGTGGTTGTGTTCCGTTCATGTTTTGTTGGAATTAAGCTTGAATGTGCAGACGTGGATGATGCATCTCATCATTTTTATTCTCAGAGACAAGTGAATGAAGAGAAAAGGTATTCGTTGACAATGAGAGAAAGAAAAAATGTGCAGCCATTGTATGCTTTCCCTTTTTATAAATTCTTTCTGCATACTTGTTCCAAGTTAATTAGATATTAGATTTAAACCTTGAAACTAGAAACTACATGCAAAGTTTTGTCGAACGAAAGATTTTTCCAAATATGGAGTAGTCAAATGAAGTGTTGGCACATTTTTAAGTATGATTTGTATCTTGGGATAAGTACGTGAAAAAATTTTCGCTGGTTTTGGATAAAAAATGCGCTTATCAAAACTTATTTCAAAACAATTTGCATGGTTGGTTACTCATTATAAAGTTCAAACGCTGTTCAAGGGGACAAATATACCCCATCCACTAAAAATATGTACTATGGACTATACGTACATAGTAAAATAAAAATGAAGGTTACGTAGCTTTCCCCGTTTTTCAATTGGCTCAAGACCTCGGTTTTCTTAAATATCCTTGGTACTTTAGATATTCAGAAGATATTACTAAAATATGTTTTTGTAAGCTAAACAACAATTCGCATTTATTCATGGGTGTCCATACTTAATTTAAAAAAAATAATACCTTTGTAATTTTTAAGATTTAATGTTGGTTGAAGAAATTTTTAATTTACAACAGGCACTTGTCTGTTTTTGAATTTCCCATTCTTTTGGCTAGAGATTTTCTTAAGATGCTAATAGCTTGTATTTTCTCACTTTTACCTTCAGATTTCTAAGCGAAATAAAGCTAATGAAGTGTTCAGGGGTCCAAATTTTAACTTTCCCTTTAGTGTGAAAAATGGACACCACCATAATTTTATCTTACTCGTGTACTACTAAATCAGCTGCCTAAATTGTGACTATAAACCCGCATAACTATAAGCATGGTTTGAAACACTGCCGATTGTATATAGGGACATAGCATACATAAGTATACTATTGTATAATACATAATATATATATGTATATACAATTATATTTCCCATCTATCCAACTATATGTATAGCTGTACCAACTCCTTTAAATATATTATGTTTTAATTACATTCACTTAGCTTCGGGAAAGCAATTTACCCCGTGAGCGGCTTGATTATATGTAAACCAATGCCAAACAATGTAGTATAGTGTGTATACAAACTTTTCTGTAAAAACTGTCCCTGTTCTACCATCATATAGATGACGATCAGTATGAACTGGAAGGGAAGGACCTCAGCTTTTCATCTTTATTGGCGGCTCATGGACGTCGACGATCTGAAAGAAGTGTGTCGTACTCTTCATGCTCGTGGTCTGACGTGTCCATCGGATCAGAGACCGTGCCAAGGAGACCTCTCAGTGTTAACCCTTCCATATCAAAAGGACTTTTGGTAGTCTCAGTGGAGAGTCGTGGCCGGGAAGTGACATTTGTGGAACATTATACATCTTCTCATCTGATGACGCTTCCTCCCATCTTCCTTGCTGCATCTCGAGGGCGTTCCACTCCAGTTGTTCTATTACTGCAACATGGTGCTAAAGGAACCATAGCGGTAAGACTCCTCCATTCCGAATTACACAATCTCTCAGCTATTAACATGTTATGCAGACTTGATATATAAAAATATAATTCCCCAATAACCTACGCTACGGTAGTTTGTCGTAGCGAAAAATTATCCAAGTTATTTTTCAAAAAGTAATCTCGATCTCGACCAAGAAAAAAACTCTTATTTATTTATAATGTTCACATTCTTGACTCAGCCAACGTTCTAATATTTACTTTGAGCTCCCAGAGTGAATGTCATGGTGGGTTACTCCGATAAACGAAATATGATGATGAATACTTGTGGGCACAAACATAAGTTCATGTATGCAAAACATGGCTGTAATTTAATTTCATATCTTAGCTAGCTATCATCATACACAAACAGGAATAAATAAATGTGGGCACAGTGTATGATTAAAGCATTAGAATCATTATATCCAAAAGGCACGCACACACCGGAGTATGCCGCCCAGTTTTAATTTCCGGAGAAGAAGTACTTGCTACATAATTAGATTCTCTTTTTTCGATTTCTTACCTTTTTCATTTTCCGCAGCACACAACCACAGAGACTAGGAACATGCATATACACCAGAAGGAAACATTTGCTGAGGATGAGATAGTTTCAGATTCAGAAAGCCAGAAAGGAGGAAGCAGATACGTTGATAGTGAGCAAGGTAGAAAAGAAAGGAAGAAGAAAAGCCAAATATACTCTACAAGATTCTATTCAGCCATTCTACTACTTTCTCTATGAAATGCATAAAATTGACATTAGACGAGAAAGAAACCCGCAGGATCAAAGCATATCTTGTGTATTATGTTGATAATACGTTGTTTCACTTGAATCCAAGTTAGTATTCACCACTGACTGGCTGAGACTGGGTGAGTGTAATGGTGTTTTGTGTATTGTCTGTAAAAAATACAAGAATTCTTATTTATGACGTTCGCTACACATCCGCTACCAATTCATTCCATAAATGCGACGAATGTGTATTGCTTTTGTGGTTCTCCTACTGGTTTCTGAATACTGCATAGATAGTCATCAAAACTAATGCCATTCTTTCCCATTTATAGAGTAGTATTTGTGCTTGTTTTCAGCTGAAGACAAAGGGTGAAAGAATACCAGTGTATTATACCTATAGCTTAGCTATATTGCATAGTACTCACTCACTCACTTAGTCATAGGAGCAAACCAATAACAGTATTCAATTCACTTGCTCGTGCTGCTGCCAGTTGAGGCTCTACCTCGCAAATCATATACACACACGCATATAATTTATACCGTTATGGGAAACGTGTCTCAAGCTTAGATGCCTGGGTAGGTCCATTCGCTCTTTACCAAAAGAATGATGAGATGACTCGCAAGGAATTTAATGCACACACTCACGGAAAAGCATTTGTTTCCTCCAGAGAAAATCATCCGGATGAAAATCAATAATAAGTTTATTCCTCGAATCCTCTGGCACTGTGTCTCTGATGCCATGGAGCTCCAGAATGATATGAAATATTTCCAGAGAGGTAGAGCCCGTCTAGACTTTTGAGGTGTATTAGTCAGTCCCTACTCATACTTACATGTTTGCACAATCTTTTCAAAAATCTGGTTAACTATAAACTATAACCAAATCGGTCCCTGGCTAAGCCTCCCCTACATTTACGTTCAGATGAGTAACACTTGAAAACTAATTCGGTGTGGATTTCACGACCCAGTGTGGGTAGTCAAGTAGGTAGTCAACATTATTGAAAATTCTACAAAGTGAACAAATGAGTGCATATAGGTGTAAGCTAATATGAAATCAGTTATGCATCAGGCACTCAGGTTACCATTCTACGTTACATATTCTCAGTTCATCAAAAAACTCGGCATCAGTAAAAATCCTAAAAATTGCACGCTTTCGAAAATGAAAACATTTTTCTATATAGAATGGAATCCAATTAGTGATGGCTAAATTAAGGTAGAATGTTTTCGGTAGCCAGAAACCGTTAACATTTAATTTAAAACGACGACAAACTTACCATTACGTTAGTAAGAGAAGTATAAGCATTCTCATAAGTTATTCTGCGCTCTACTTAGGAATTTCCATGAAATTTTTGAAAATTTGCTCGTAGCTCCACTGACTGATTATAATACGTACCTGTGTGACGCCATTTTCAGGATTCACTTGGGAATACTCCTCTTCACTTGGCTGTAATTCAGTCCCCAACCCCCTGGGATGTCATTCTCGATTTGATGGAAGGTGGATCCAAAATCTTTGTTCGTAATGAGCGTGCCATTTCACCCCACGACCTACTCCCTCCGATTCTTCGACTTCAAAAGGAATTAGTGGCTGACTGTTGGTTAGGTCTAGTCCTGGAAGATGCAGCTCACATCCTGGAACAATCTGAGCAAGGTGAGCTCCACAAGAATATTTTCGATGAGCTAAAATCAAATCCAGAATTTTCCTATCACGAAGACATCAATAAACGCTGAAAGATTTAGTAGTTCCTCTTTACACGTCTAGGATATCTTTTTTTTAAAGAAACCAACGGAAGTTGTAGATACAATGCACCAAACTAAAAATTACAGTGGGAGCAGGCGGGGGGCCAGAATCTTTTTTTTACCCGGGGCACGCAAATTTTTAAAAGTCGGTATAAAACCCGGGTTTTTTTCGGGAGCCCTAGAAAACCCGGTTTTTATGATGAATTATGAAAAAAATCTAAGGCAAAAAAAATTTTTCGGCCCGAAGGGTCGAAAATTCCCGGTTTTCCCAATTTTGGCCGCCGGAAAACCCGGGCACGGCGTGCCCGGCGATCAAAAGATACTGGACCCCCGGTAGCAGGTATGTATGTATGTAAAAAAGGAGTCAACGACGACCATTATATCTACCCTGAAGCGACTTCCAGTCATGCCGGCCAGAGCTGACATAATGACTGACTTTTCCTAATATATAATCTTGATTCGGATATAAGTTTTTGAAAATAATATGGGAGCCCCTATTCCATACATACTTATCAAACCTCCTCTCAACACTTTGAATCTCACTGCTAGGTGATGTTGGATTGGAGTAGTATGGGATTTTACTAAAGTACGTCGACATGGCTCTTGCGTAGCGTTAGTACATACTCGCAGGCACACATATAGCACGCATTGTTACTATAGTCTCTAGTGTGTTCCTGCTTACTTCTCAACTTTTCCATGCTTTATTGGCCTCGACGGGGCTTCTCCTACAGCATTTCGTCTCGAAAGAAGTTATGTTGTTAGCAGTTGTTTCAAGACCTTTCGACCTCAATCCCAATGAGGGAGAAAGCGTAAGAAAGTTATTTCGCATCATGTATGTATGAACAAATGCATAATGAACCAGAATACGACGGATGACATACCATTATGTCTCTATGTTACCTGCTCCTGCTACTACTTCCTTTAAAAAATATAAAATTGTTTAAAAAAATGCATATGTCAATATTTGAGACAATATTATGGCTTGCTTTTCATCCCATACAAAAAATTTCCGCTGAAGCGAGCATTGAAATGTGAAAATGGAAATTCAGCATCCAATGCTGTTGAGGCGAGAGCCACTACCCACAAGGGACTTTAATACATGCAAGACTTACATTCGCTTTTTAAACTTGTCTTCACATTTCACAAGACGGTGAATCTGGACACTCGCCACTTTCTACTCTCTTGAGAAATTCAGCTATGCATTGCTGACGAAACAAGTATGATTTTAATAATTTAGAATGTTTAAAATAGGAGTCATCGATAGTGCTGAGTTGCCATTCATCCATTACATTGTGAATGGATGTAGCGTGTAGAGATTGCGTTGCTGCATAGCAAATTCTTTCATTGCGAGGGTGTTTCATTAATATATTCCATTTGATGTCACGTTTACAATATATAGTTCATAGGGCAGCCATTATTATCATTATTATTATATACAACTTCCCATGCGTTAAAATCATGAAGGCGATGAATATTGATGGCCACTTGTAAATTCCGAGTTCTTTCTCATATTGCACCATTCAGGAGCACGAGATACGGGATCCCGTTCAAGCCGTCTTTTCAAGAAACTCCATGAAGCCAGGAATCGCGAGAAAAACACCGAAGGTAAAGGTCCTGCTCAAAAAGTGACGGGAAAGGGAGTGAGTTGTGCAGGTGGTAGTAGTAGCGGTGGAACGGCAACGTCCACTACTTTTGGTAACTTGGATGTTGATCAAATTTTAGCTCCGGAAGTGCCTACGTTTAGTGATTTATCCGCTTTCCCTGGTCCATCTCAACCGGTAATAAAGGTAAATTCATATTTTCTTTTCGCTACATCATGTCAAACTTATCACTTTTATTTACTTATTTTTTGTTGTAGCCCAAAACAGTTTTTCATCTCCACATAATATTTATTCTGCTTCAATCAGTGATTCAATTCATCTCAGCACATAGTTAAGCTTTAAGTTATGAAAATTTGCTTTCTCTCATGAAACATTAAAATTACTATAGACATGCATGTTTATTTTATAGTTTGCTTACGATTGTAAAATAAATTTTATTTTTTAAATTTTAAAACGTGTTGTTTTACTTTGTTCTGTGCAGAGCAGTATAACATATTGCATTTTGGAGCACAACTTCTTGCACTTGATTTACCTAACAAATCAACCACGTAGTAAGGTTTGTAGGCTTGCAACTGTTTTCTTAACTAGCAAAGCAAGCCTTTCCTTTAACAAACTGATCTATATAATACATTTAATCTTAGATTTAGTCATTTCTTTCATTGCAAAAGTACTCTTGAATAAGTAGACAAATAAGTACTACAGCGATACACATTTGTATCCACTCTACTTTTTATAGCAAGGTTCTTAAGAGAAAGTGGCCATTTCTACGATGCAGGTGCGTTCATACATTTTTTCTGACACTTGGAGACGCACGTAGATTCAAATGAAGCTAATTACATTTCTCAAAAGGTTTTACAAGGAAACAGTAAACGGATACATATATTTAACCTCTAGAAACCCCTCTTCCCTGGAATTTATACGCTACTGAGAGTAGCTAGCTAAACAGCCATTTTCATTTTGATTTATTGCAAGGTTTCCTGTTTTGAACCATTATCCAAGTCCTCAAATATCCGAGGTACAGAATCATGCCCTTTAATCGATACTCATATAATCCTGAACTCGGAATGATACATGTTCCAAGCATAAATATTGGACGAACACTACATGAAACAGGCTGGTTAAACCTGGTGAACTGAAAAATATGGAGTTCTTTTGCACTCTGGACTGCACAAGCACTAAAGCGTACAAATCGAAATCAGATGGTTGGGTTGTTGGTCGTGGTTTACTGAATAGGGCCATAAGGCAACACCCAAGAATTATTGCTTCACACTCAGTGTCAGTAGCACAAATGTTTACAGCGGAGAAAGAGTTAGAAACAATGCATGCACGTTTTCTCTTCTGTGTAACGTCAAGTCAGACTAATACCATGATACGACTATTTCTTTAATGGGAAGGTCTACAAGAAGTGAATAATATGAATATACATCTTGTGAAGTGGAGCAATCTAGGCGAGTTCAGCTGTAGAGTTGAGTACTACTCGAAACCTCAGACAGTGTTTAATATTGAAATGGAAACCATGCTAAAGCTGTTGTAATTGCTTTGCTGTTATACCAAAAAATAGCAATATTGTAAGGAACAAGGGTCGAAACAAAGCCAAGCATGTAGTTCAGAAGAAGCACTAATTATGTATTTTACATAAGAGGTAATTCATCACAGGGTCTTCTGATGATGACGGGCTCATAATACAACTTCGTTAGTTTAAAGTGTCTTCTCTGTTTTGTCTTTAAGAGCGGCTGACGTATATTAATTGAAAGTAGGAGTTAGTATGGTATAGTGGCTTTATATCATGGTTCCTCCCTACTTAAGATTCTTTTTAGCAATTATTTGAATGTATGCATAATTCTAGGCATGCAGGAGATTTTCATCATGGTTGCAAATATTTTACACAAATGACTGTTCCGGCTTAGCATTTATGTATGCCTTTATGGGACGATAGACATGCATACATACACTCATAGTTCTTGTCCCATCTGAACGCTTGAAGAAAACGAAACGTGGTGAATTTAATCCAATTCATAGGAGAAAGAAACCGAGGATTTTCAGAGTACTATACTTTTGCACAACACATATCGAGATATTTTTGGTAATAGTAGAAACGCAGTCAACTAATACATATACATCCTCGGGTATTTGTCCATCCAAGCATTTTAAGCGTCTACTATACAATCAACTGACTCAAAGTTACATCTTCAACGAAGCTAATCTGTCATTACTTCTAGAGCTTTTCCCAGCTTTCTACTGGAACATTTTACAATAATGTTCATTCGTAGTATATATTCCAAACTCCCATTTAAGCATAGTCATTGTCATCAAATATAACACCGAGATTTGGACAATGTTGACTCCTTCAGGATAGGTACGAATGTTAATAATATGCATGTACAAAGTACATGTGCACATTTATGTGTCTCTTGTATGTTGCTTGCTCTGGCGTTGAAAAATTAAAGTGATCCTACTTAAGAATTTATTACACATGTTTTACAAATAACGTTTTATGCCTTCCGCTTATGAAACGTAAAGCATTACTTGCAATTGTGAATGTAATGTCAATGTCTCAATTTTGTAACATAGTGGATTTGGTAAAGGTATTTAAATCCACAGCGTACTACCTAAAAACAGTATGCATGAAACAACCCCTGTAAATTGGGAAGAAACGCAACAAAAATGCTGAAACTGCTTTAAAAATAGCATGTTCCTGGTGTTGGTTCATTCATAATATGGCTTGTACACTTCGAGTACACTGCAATGTAATAGGTTCCAGTAAAAGCAGCTCCCATTGTGGAAAAGTAGGTATGGAAAGAAAAATACAGTGTCTAGCTCATCGACATCAATAATTGCAGGCTATGAGGTGTTTTCCGTGCGCGACTGGTGAATCACGTTTTGGTTCATTGAACAGTACTCCCTTCCAACAACAAACGGAACGGAACGTGTCTTCTGAATTTCTGTATGTGAACTATCTATTATGCAATACAACACGGTTATTTGGTTAGGGTGTTGTTGTCTCCCTTGCATCAAACATTCACAATACCTGCTACTCGAGAAAAAATAACTAGATTGTAAAATTCACACCTTGGCTTCACTTACAGTTCTGTTGAATAAAGTATTTGTTTCCCGATTATTGGAAACACAGTAAGGAGCCAATAAAATATCCTTGAAAGGAAGAAAGTTTCCCGAACTTTTTTTTGAATCGTAGGCTTTTCATTAAAAACTCTTTCAACCTCTTCGTTCGAATCATCCAGAAGCTCTTTTTTAATAAAGGTCCTGAGAGTAAAAAGAAATTAGTAAACTTTTGACACAAGCGCATTGAGCTATCGCATCATTTTCTCCGTTGCACAGGTGTTCAACCAAATTATATTTGTACAGTAGGAGATGATGTATTTGTAATGTATTCATTTTCCACATTTTCATTCCCTTCTGAAATGACTTTTAGCATGTATTGTCAACGAGGTAACAGCTGAACAAAGTATGGCCTTTTTAATTTCTCTTCACAAGTCGTAGAAAGTGTAAAAGAAAGTCTTAATGTTTTTCATGTTAGAATCTTCCCTGAAAGTATATTTATTAAACATCAGGCAGCAATGCACATGATTTGAACTAAATTACACAAAGTATATAAAATTCATGGAACACATTCACCCGTTTTGCTTCAACTTGCGAAAGTCGGCAGAAGAGTAAAGAATGTGTGAGCAAAGAAGGCTCCATATCAGTATACCTAACACACTATCCTTTATTCACTGTCACGGTGTGGACTCTGCTGAAATCGCGTGACAGTTTGCTAAATCTGTACTATTTTTCATAGAGCCAACGGACGCTTTGCACGCCGGCATATAGCTCCTCGCCGACTCTGTAGCGGTGGTGATTGGAGAGTTTGCACAAGTACCTACTGTATATGTACTCACGGTGTAAAAGCCAAACAGAATCTTCCCTTGCTGACTGGTTAATTTGGGATGCTGATGGGAGTGAGGAAGAATAAATAACTTCTGGGATGTAAAAAGAGAAAAGAAAGTAGAGGAGTATAAAGAAAGAAATGGAAACAACACAACATCTCATTACTCCCTCGTGTTCCCTTTCCTTCCATTGTGTTCTTTAAGTATGTTTCATGATGCGATCTTGGGTGAACACAGAGACCGAGTCGGGTTGGAATAAAAAATGTAGAGACATACAGAGAGGTTACAATACATTACGCTATTTTCCCTCAGTAAGTACATGGTTACTATTTCACGATTTTTGCCCTGCATTTCTAGCCTAATCTTTTGGTAGTTAGAAGTAGATACTCGAGATTGGAGTTAGGAGATATTCGAAGGGCTTGCTGCAATAGTGTGTCAAATATGTTTAGATGTAGTCGCTACTGAACCCGGCACTAGAACACCTTTCATTACACTTGCGTCTTTCGCAACAAAACACAACAATGCAGCAAACTCTAGGTGGCTATGTAGAAGAGAAAGTTGGCATAAGGTGGCGAGCATTATGAACAGGGAAAGTTGCCTTGCTTGTTATAATATGCTACAACAAAAGTAATCCCGATTGTGATTCAGAATAACTTTGCTTGGTTGCATGCTGCACAAATACAAAAAATATATCATGTCAACTTATTGGCAACAGAGTGGAGAATGAAGCTGGAGATAATTTATGGGAAACTGTTTGGGTGTGTATGTGTGCTTTCGTTTAATTGAGTAAAAGTCCAAACTCGCTGTAATTTGTAATTTCAGAGTGGGATGGAAGACGGAGGAGGTGCTAGTGGTACCGGTCCCACACCTGGACCATCTAATGAATCAAAGAAAAAGCTAAGGAAGAGGAAGGAGAAGAGTGCCAATAAATCAAACACCGATGGAGGTAATTTACATTTTCAGCCTTCAGACTGCTTCCCGTTTCATGCCCTATTCTGTGTACTACACTATATTTAACCTGAACATAATAATATATATATTACCAACAAATGCAAGAACGCTCTTTGGAACATGACATTATTACTAATACGATAATGTACGGTTCCAAAGTACGCAGTTAATATTAATAACCAACATTTTGCAATCCAATATGTAAAAATGTTCTAAACCTCGTAAAATATAGGTAATTAAATTAAAATGCCGTTGCATAAAAATTGCTACGCTGGTAGCGGAATAAACATGCTAAACAAAAACATTGCCTGAGTTCTATTAAATATCATACAATTGTGTGTCCCCTACGAATAGCAAGAATTCTACATACTTTTTCCGATCGATGCACGCATGAAGTAAAATAGTCGAAGTTCAGTTGACGTACGATGCAAACCATGTGTTTTGTTGTTGTATCCTTGAAAGGATAGTTGATTACGTGGACTCTTAAGTCCTTTTCCCTTTTTGATTGAGCTACAGCATTCTTGTTTAATAGATGCAGTTGATGAATATCGTTTTTGTGAGGAGAGTGGCAGGGAAAATAATTCGTCAAAACTGAGCTGATGAAAACCATTCATTTTGTCTTCATTATTCAACTTCTTTAGAATCCAGCTTGTCCCGTTTGTCACACCAGAAAGCCTTTTAATTCAGAATATGTCCTAACGAATATCATGTATCATGGAACTTCCGACAACGCTTCAAGAAATGACACGTCTCGGATTTTATCCTTATGCAATGTAGCAACCATTTCATCAACTCTATGGATTGACTTTACTGCTAGCTAAAGCAACTGCTTTTGGGCTCTTAATTGAGCATCATGTTTGATACTAGAGCGTGCCTTTCTCTCCCTACTCTACTTTTGTAAACCAGTTTAAAGGGAGCTATTCAAAGCCATGCAAATGCAAATGCCTAATTTCCAATGAAGCTATTATCGTAGGCATAAATAGAATTAGAATAAAAGATTTTTCCGGTTGTGTCAGAATAAATTTAGCTAATTGTATGATTGTATTGGTTTTGATGTTTCTATGTCGAGTATACAATTCCCTCAATTCTAGTATAATTGATAGGTCTACAAAGTTACGGAGGGTCGTTTTATAAATTGAAAAATCAAATTTTTATTTTGATGATTTCTTCAGATCCAATAAAAATGGAGTGGTCCGAACTTTCTCGATGTTTACTGACATTAAAGTCCATTGCTTCGAATGATGAGTGCCTTGACGAACTTCTTGACGGACTAAATTGTCATTGTCAGTCACTGTTAAAGCGGTTTCAGCAGGTTCCCCCTACAACTGATGTTCCTCTTGATCCACATAAATGCTTATCCGGCCTTCTTCACACGCTAGTCACGGTAAGAATTATGTAACATTTCTAATACTATTTCAAAGATTTTTTCCCTGTAAACACGCTCAATTTCAAAAATTTAAATTGTGATGAATTTTGAGAGATTCATATGAAGTAATACCTTACTACCATTCATATTTCTTATTCAAGTGAACGTACCCCATTCTTTTGAACAATTTGTATTCACAAAGTACACAAAATATTTTCTCAACACATTTCGGTTGAATGACAACGTGCAGTCTGCAGCATCCAATTTAAAAGTAGTTTCAAAGTTTACAAAGTAGGAAAATATTTAATCTGTCGAATGTCTTCAAAGAAACGTTTGCCCATGCATTGCTAAGTTTACAATCTTGCGAGGATAACCTTTATTTCCTTCTCTCTCTCAAATTTTTTGTCGAAACCACTAGAGATATAAAGAAAATAGATTTTCATTGATTATTTACACAATTTTGTTTCACGTTCACACGGGGTCAATTGGGAATTCATGATGCAGGCTGCGCTCCAATGCTACAACAGTCGAGATGAGCCTAAGAAGTATTTATCGGAGGTAATGTGCGGGTTGAGCAAGGGTTGTCTAATATTTTCAACGGGACCGCATCCCCTTCAGTACACAGCTCTTGTGGCTCTTAATAAAATCATAGATGTATGCATTGTTCATCGACTCACTACAGAAAGGCAAGTATTTTTATCTTTCCCATAGTTATTCTTCCTTCTAATTTCTTTGCTGTTTTTATTATGCCATACTATTTTCATTCACCCTCTAACTCTTTTGTAATACAGAATATGTATGAACTCGTATTTAGGTAGAGAAAACAGTTGTAGTTTTGGCTTTGCGTGACTGTGTGGCTTTAATTTGTCCCCTTTCTTTAGTAACGACAATAAGCACAACTTTCTCAGGAATCGAATTTCCTTTAACTGATCCCAAGGTAGACCATGTTCCTCAGTATTTGAAGTGTAAAGCTTATAGGGTGAAGATGAGTCTCATGTGGTATAGCTATTCCCCAATTTATCTTTGTAACTAGCGTGTTTACACAATATCTATATAAGCAGGTAGATAGGCAATGGATGTACCCAACCAAATACAAACATTTATACGTCGCTGGCTTCCCTGTTTTCTTGTATGTACTCTCACAAGTTTTTCGTTTTCCCTGGCTCCTACTCCGACTCACAAGCTAATTCTCAATTTTTCATGGCTTTTTGTAGCCTGTTGGCTAGCTAGCTGCTAGCACTTTTTCGTTTCTTGTCTATTTTCCAAGAGAAAGTCAAGAAAGCTACCGAGTGCATGTTCAAGTGTGGTATATGGCGACGTATGAATAAACAGGATTTGTGTGCATACAAAAAGTATTGTGTTGTAAGAACCTGCTAGAGAAGAGATTGTTATTATTGGGAACCAAAAGAATATTATTGAACGTCTAAAAGGTTTACTGTATTAAATTCAACTTGAGGTGAGGCTCCCTTCACTTTGAGTCACAACGATCATTTTTCTGTTTTCATATTGCTACAATTTTGTCCCTACTTTTTGTGACTTTGAGATACGTCTCTGATGCTGTACAATGACCTAAAGTGGGCTTGCATAAATAATAAGTTTGCATTGACTAAACTTTTCCATATTTGGTGGATATTTGGCAAGGTTTACAAATAATTTTATATAACAAGGCCATCTACATATGTAAGTTGCATAAAAAGCTTAAAATGAACACTCTCCTGTACATTACACTACTATACCATAATACAAAAATGCAATTAGAGCTGTTGAAATACTAACGTGAAAAGGGGCGACTCAAAGTATGAGTAGTAAGATTGTATAGGTAAAGTAGTGCATTCCATTCAGAGTTGAAATTTAAAAGCTAATATGTTTAGGTATATGCTCCTTCAAAATCACTTGGCTCATAGTTCATAAAGTGGAGCATGCAAGCGCATATTTCTGTAATATATTCATCTCTGATAGAATTTCATCTTCTCTTTTGCTCACCGATACAGAGGAGCTAACTGCAAAAATTTCTACAAATAAAGAAGGCGAATGTTTTGAGAAACGTACTGGAGTTCGGAATTGAAGACAGTGAATGATCACATTTGAAGAAAAAACACATTCCTTCATCTATGCATATAGCACGTAGGTTTAGGCTCTTTAGTATCTATCTAGGTATGTGTGGATTCAACTACTCACCTGAGCATGTAATATGGGGATTTATGGAGTGCGGAACAATTTTTTCCGCAGTGAATGTGAGTAAAAGTGACATATGCTGCTTTTTGAAGTTGCTATGAATCGTAAACAGCTCAAAACTAATACTAGAAAGTTGATAGGAAGTGGAGGAAGACATGCTCAAGAGAGAAGTTTTGATGCATGAAATTACATTCACATTTTTCACTGGGTAGCACCAAATTTTCAAAGACTTTTGATGTGTGACATGACTGGGTTGGAAAATCAAGATAGATTGAAGAATATAACATTAGCTTATGTCGGATGATCGGAACACTTTTGTATTCGTTTATCTACAATTGCATACCATTCCTACGATTTCTTCTAAACAGTTCCATCGTATCCTTTTTTTGAATCCAGCCTCAATTTTGAAAATGAGCAAACACGAGAGATGTCCTGGATTATCCATTCATGGTAACGAGGACATCTCTCATGTTTGCTCATTTTAAGCATGGGTCTTGATTGAAGATACAAACAACCTTTCAAATTATTATCGACTTAAATGAGAGGAATAATTATATTCATATCATTTACCTGTTATTTCTTTGAATTGAATACGAAACTTACTTGAACTATTCATCAACCTGAGAACAAAAAATTATTGGAATATTGAAAAGTACATAAACGTGTGCTGTATGTCCGCTATTGTGTTTTTGTTTTGATAAAGCTTTTCTTTTAAACGCTATTTTTAGAAGCTTTGTCTTGTAAACATTACGGATTTTTGTATATTGCTTCTAGCGAACTACAAGCGTTGCCTACAAACTATAAGAGACAATTGAAATTAATAAGCCTCTTTTTGTGTGTGAGCGTAGTCGTGATATAGATTCGGAAAAAACAAGCCAGACCAACAACCTCACGAGTCAATCTCTTGGGCCAATGTCATCCCATTCAATGCATCCACGGGGATCTGTGTCTATGTCATCAAAAGCCAACGGGAGCATCATGGGGAAAGGTCCTCTGTTGCGTAGCAAATCAAAGGATGTTTCTTTCAAATGCACAAAAGTCTGTACCACTCAAGATATTTTAGGTAAATGATTTTAAACTAGTACGACCAATAAAATAATATACTTTTCATACATACTTTTATCGAGCAGTGTGATGTTCTTCCCGCTCTACGTTACAGCATAGTCACGTGGGGTTTGAATATAGTTTGTACATTTAAAAAAATACAAGTCTATGGAATGAATTGACTCTATTGAATAAGTATGCAGTTTTTCATTCTTTTAATACAAATTAGATTAAAAAATAATTTGGAATTCATACCAAACTCGGTAGACTAAATAAAGTGTAAGCTAGCCTAAATAATAGAAGCGTTCCATAAAAAACATTTTCCTCCCAAGAATATATCTACAAATAGCCTTTTATGCATGGCAACACATTTCCACCATAAAATTTAATGGGGATTAGATTGATGAGTTGGAAATGTCGAGGAGAGTATTGATGATCTGCGAATCTCATTTACAATTTATAAAGTGGACATCAAATGGTAATTGGATATCTAATCACAAACAAGGTCCAATTCTCAATTCCTATTTCTTTCGCGATAAAATTCATGGGTCGGGAGGGACTGCAGTTTTTTGGTGGTGAAGGCAATGTTATGTTACTCTCCACTTTTGATTGCTCTCCATCTTACCACAAGGAATACTCTAGCCGCATGATATGATACTGGCTGCTCCCTCCTCTGCGGTTTCTTCATCATTTCTACCGATGAAATGTATGCATGTGGTGCAGCCGTGCATGGCAGAGCTGTGCTTTTGACTGACCATGTTTCAGCCTACTTCCTTCATTGTTTTTTCTTATGGTCACTTTCAGTTGTTTTCGATATTCTGCTGATAGTTTATAATGTTTTACAACCCATTGAAACGGTGATAGGAACCGTGTAAAGAATGTGGTATCAGGAGGAGCAATACATGGAGTCATCGGGGGAGATGGAGTGTACTCACTAAACTATTAAGCGTAAACAATTTTTTGCCTTCTGTTCAATACTTTTCTCCACTGCATTGGCTTCGGTTGCTACCTATAGGTAACGTGCCGTGTGGTGAGGAGAGTAATGTCGAAAAAGAATGTACAACACAGCCAGAAGGGATCCAGTCAATGCCATTTCAATTCCGAAGATTGCATACTACATGTCTATGTTACAAATGCACGGTAGGATGATGATGATGATGATAGCACAACATTTCGGTAGCGTTTTATATTCGTGTTTTTATCCTACAACTTCATGTTTAGGGCTCCATTGCAGTTTGTGTATCGGAAGTGTTTACCGTTTGACTCTATTTACTTTTTGGGGGTTTCATGCATACACAAACCCTTTTTTACCTCGTGTATCTTTCCAAGTGTTGTGTTGGCATGTGAGTATTGACTATTAGTAGCTTCAAAATACTTTCCGATTTTCTACAGTTTGCATCATCTTCCATTCAAATCTTGCTCTCAGGGTCCGTTTGTCTTCGATTTATATGCGTGAGTCGTAATGGTATGCATTTCGGATTATATCATGTTGAGTGGGATGACATCCTGTATTCAATGGGGAAAGCGGACATTCCTCGTCTTACGCTAACACTGTAAATACTAGTTCAACCTTCGAGTAAATCGAAACCATGAAAAATTTATCTAACCGATATCTTTTTGTCACGGAAGTGTGTATAACTATAGTTTCTCCGTTCATTCTCCTCTTTTCTTTCACTTACTTTAGTTTTGTGTACTTTCTCCGTACGTGATGAAAGGAGGTAAGTGTAAATGCTGAATTTACAGCCAAGTTGAGGCCTCTATATGTAACAGATGGAGTTTATAAGCAAGACGACAACCTACCATTCCACTTTTAATCCGTTACGTATTATTATTGTTAGTTGCTTTCACAGTTAGTGCACGCATTCAGTAGTGGGAGCGGAGGACACCTGCATGTATATGATAAGGGCCATTTTTACACTAGTGTCTCACTAGTCCCCACAACAGCGTGAATATTGTATGGGCATATAGGCACATAAATACATACCTACGTGAGAAGGTTATGTGAATCGTCTCCACACGACACTGGAAGATATGCACTAGCCACCGTAAGAGTGTGGCCCAAGGTAGAATAATTGAAATCCACTCAACCTTGTCACAGAACTGAGACAGTTAACTGTCGGTCCACCTTTATAATGCAAGTAATGTCAAACAAATTGGAGGGAGAGAGAAAGAAAGAAAAAGGAGAGGAAGAATGAATGAGAGACAGAGAGAAAAGTAACATTTCGAGCATCATGTAATGCTATCACTATCACTACTTTTGTACGTAATAGATAGTCATATGATAATACTTAAACTGTCGCAAAAGAGGCTCCTACACACTTTAGCCCACAAAAGGAAAGTCAGAAGAAAGATATGTGAGTAGGGGGGAAATGGAAACTCTCCGCTAGAACTGTACTTACTAATGTGAATTTTTATTGTGGAGTGGAGCCGAAATTGTTCATTTCTGTTTGTAGCCTTACTCTGCTGCCACATTAAGTTTGGGCCCCGTCCTTCCACGTTGATGATACTGCCACTCCATTAACTGACATTGAACACGAAATCGTGGAGCATGTAGGACAACCAAGTTAATTCTTAATATCTCGTTTTCATTTCTAATGTCTCCTTTCTACTTTTGTCGGCAAAGTTTACTTCGATCAAAAATACTATGAATATAGGAGTGCACAGCTAGCTCACTAAGAATTCTGGGATTATTCCTACTTGAATTGGAATGCATTGCTCAAACTGTTTGTGGTGGCTTCACAGATCTGCCAATAGTACGTTTCTCTTTGTGACATCTGCATGATGTATTACGATGATGTGATGTATCTGCAGGGTTTGACTTTGACTCTAATCCGATTAGATTTTTTGTTCAAATGTAGGGACAATAATAAAGTAGTTCCTTTTCACTTTCCACAATTGTGTTAGAGAATCCCTATCCGTCATGTTGGAAATGGGATGGCTAAGTTAATTTACATGAGTACTGTCGTGACACTGGTATGCTTTTTATGTAAGATAATAATATTCAGTTTTTCACAGACAGTTGGCAATAATTCATGTGTTTGTTAAAAAAATTCCAAAATTTCATACGGATATTTTCTGGTATGAAGTACCCAAGCTGGTGTTCAATGGCTCCAGTTTCATTGAAAATCAACCTCTATTTTGTTTGAAATCCATCCAAGTTATTCAATGCACTGTATAAAGTTTGTAAATACGTCACACTTGTCCTTCAGTGTTTTTATCAACGAAATAAGCCCAAAGAATCAATGTCAATGGCCTTATCATTATTCAATAAGTTTAAAAATATAAAAATACTAAAAAACTAGGAAGTGTAACTTCCTAAAAACCGAGACACCTCCGAGATCTGTCATCACCACGAAACAAATTTTCTCCCAGTTTAAATGATCAAGGAGATACGTGCCTTAACCTGAGTAATATGTTTAAATTGAAATATTGCAAGCCACGAATAAAATAGTTAGGAGTAATCAAATGGAAACCCCCACAAACTGGGCCACGGCTTACAGAGTCTCTAAAGTGGAACCGCTGGTATAACTTTGTGCATCTACCCACGCAATTGCACAACAACATTTCCTGACATGCAAGCCAAATTCGAGACCTAGAAAGTTTGGACACGTCAGTCGTCTCCAGACAATCTCTTTAAGGAACAAATGTCCTTCTGCGTAACATTCGTGATGGAGGTAAATGTACGCGTGGACAAAATAAAACCGGTGATAAGCAGAGTCAGTTATGTAGCTGAATGCGGATTTACTGGGGTTACTGTACTTTTTACAGGAGGTACTACTATAACGTCTAGCTACGTACTCATTTTCTGTTAAATCGAACGACCATTTTAAGTGAGCTACAAATTTGACTGAAAAATTGCACTTACTACTCAATCGTCAGTGCAGGTTTTGGGAGGTAGTACCGATACGCAAATTTTGTAAAATTCGGTTTGATGAGAATGTTGGATTTATCGTGCAAACATCCATACATCCACCCACCTGACAGAAAAATGGAGATAGTTATACAAATGCCTAAAAATAAATATTTAAGCTGAATTTTTCCTTTCGACTAAATTCGTTTGCATCTGTCCAATGAAGCTACATAATGGGATTTGCCCACATGACAAACTTTAACTGCTCCGTGGTTGTTTAACATTGCAAATTTAATTTAGTACATACCGAAAGTGAAGCTTGATTAATCTCTCATGAAGAAAGACATTACCCGGTAAAAAGTATGTAACGAATAAATATTTTTTCACCAATTCTTCAGGTTACCAATAAGTAATGTTCTTCATCCATTAATATTGTAGCTAGTTAAGTCCCATTGCATTTTACAAATATTATGGTGGTTGTGTTCTACTTAGGAACGTAGCATGTTCTACATCTAATTTTGAATTGTGAGTTTTCTACAGAATTGAAGCATAATTTTCCATTGTACGAAATGCCCTGCCGTGCTTGCACTAAAGTCAATAAAGCGGATTCAACATCTAACGTCCTGAAACTATGCTCGCATAACAGTATGAACGGTTAGACTTGCTTTAATTAATAGTTGTATTGATATTCTTACCCTTGCAGATATATTAGAACCTGCTGTTGGACCGATTGTTAATATATTACATAACGCTGTGACTTTGTACAAAAGGACGATTGGATCTCGTCAAATATGCACACCGTCAGTCAGGTGAGCCAAATTGGAAATACCTTCAGTATGCTTGCTTACTTTAACTAAGCTTCATCTGAAAATCTCGGGAGGTTTCTTGTTCCGCCTACGTACTTGTTTTACTTGATTGCGCTTTTCGACTTCCATGAGAATTTTTCCTGGAGAGTTTTGGTTCACTGTACAGTAGCGTTTGTGAAATGCTAAGTGCAGGTAAGTCCACGTTGAGCGTACGGATTGGTTTTCGAAGTAGATGTGAAGTGTGATCAGTACGAAGGAAGAATGAAAATTGAAAAGGACAGGTTGATTAAGGATATCAATTCCGTGTCTAACACATAAGTAATGCCTCTAAAAATTGACTTGATGCGAGAAAGGGCATGCTACAACTCTATCCCCGCATTCCTCACCAGTTTTGGTACAATCCACCTTCCGTACAGTTCGATAGTGTACACGCCAGCCTAGTTAAATATAAATGAAGGAGCAATTCTTCATATTATTGATACCGTTTCTTAGATTTCAGACGCTAGTACGTAAAAGTAGATGTGATATAAATGATGATAAGAAAGAGTTTCTCTGAAATACGACCTATTCAAAGCTTTTTCCTTGTGTCACGTGCCGGTGAAATTGGAAAAAATATCGATGCTTGTATTGATTATAGATGTGGGTAAAGGTAAAGTGTCTAGCCTACATGTATTGTTGTGTACATCATATACGTATCCCTGGGATTTAGCAATCTATGTATCCACTCGATTTGGTAATTGTTATTGTTGGGATTTGTGTAGCAATGTAATGATTGATGATATTTTTCATCTTTTGTAACAGGAGGAGAGCATGTAGTGCTCACTGTTTACAACTTTTGAGTGCTCGTCTCCTGGTCTTTCTCGTTCATTCTCCTGCCGTCCAAAAGTCATTAATTTGTGAAGCGCCTCTTCGGATTTTAATCGCCGCCCTTGACGCAACGCATGATCCAGTAAGTTGTTCTAACTCCTGTTTTTCATGTCATTGAATGTATGATACCAACCGTATGTGTTTCTTTTACATCTGTACAATTGATATTGACACGTCATGAGAGTGTTGCACAGAGAAAGGCAACCTAATGCATTGTTGACCCTACCTGGAGTGCAGCAGCGTTGAAAGTCTACATTTGCCCCATTTATTGCAATTCACATTTATTGACTTATCCTCACTGTTTTTAAAGCAACATTTGTTATTAACGCTTTCAATTTTCATTCATTTCCTTCAGGAATAGACAGAAAATTTAGTCCCATAACAGTTTCGTCGTTCCACAATATTAGATTGCAACATCTAAACCCGTTCCATTTACTCTGTTAGCATTAAAAATGTAAAACGCATGATACTAAATGCAAGTCAATATTTGTACACAGAAAGTGACAAAAGGGACAGAATTGCATTCAGACATGTTTTGCATTCAAATCTTGATACTCCAGAAAGAAACCATTACTTTCTCTAGTCGTAAGAGTAGACACATATGTATTTCGTAATGAAAAGAAGCTAAAACGTCTATTTGCATTGAGAGTATGGATGGAAATATTTTTGTGGTAAAGTGAAAGTATCAGAAAATGAAAGAAAGCACAAACCCAGCAATTCACATGAAGCCAGAAACCATTCATTTGGACAATGATTTGCATACATAAAGTGTACCTTTGATTTGTAAATCGTTCAAAAATATTTATTTTCAATTAAGTTGATATAATAAAAATAGACACGGTGTATATTACCCATTCCAAGAAGGATATCATGCTCAAATTTCTCATAGAATTGAAATCATTTCCCTTTGTGATCCCTTTGCTTTCATATGCATCCCTAGAAAGTTCTCAACTCAGCGTTATATGAGTCACACACGATCCGCCATAAGCTACAGAAATTATGTTGGTTTGAGCCATACAACTTCACTTATCTCTAGAGCCCGCAGTATAGCCCCAAAAACTGTTGGAAGATACAGGGAATCACGCTACAAGAATTATAGTTGCTGCAGTGAAAAACTTTACGAGAGTCTATTGTGTGCCATGGAAAAAACACTTGTCGTAGCTGACAGGCTAATTCCAGAGCTTATCCTCTTGAAATATTTTATCTGAGACAGAAGCACTGGAGGTTCAATGTGTTGTAGAAAGTATATATTTCCAACATTACTTGTTGGGGAATGAGATTTCTGCAGATTTCCCCAAAAGTAGCATGAAGTTTTAATAATATTTACTCCAATGCTCATAATATTCTTGTGCGTTCCTCGTAAAAGTTCATTTACTGCGTAAAGTTTTACTCACTTTTTTTCCATTTTTTGGTGATGTAATTATATACAGAAAGGGGAAACGAAATAGTCTACGTATGATTAAAACATTGTTGTACTTCAACACTAACTGCCGTTCCACAATTGACGGACGTATCACAAAAAGTAATATTAAGTTTAGGGGCAAAATGGTGAAACTCCAACTTGTTTGGTGATGATAGGACAAGCATACGTTACAAATAGGAGCATTCTGAGCTGCAAAGCGTGAGACTTAGTTTTGTAATTCACGTTACAAAATTCAGGTGGAAAAAGTTGGAACTGTGCGTAGCAATAATACTTTTATTTTATTGCATGAGAAGAAAACTTCTGGTCATTCACTTTCGTAATCTTTTCTTGTCAAATTTTGAAATGCCAGAGGAGATCTCGTGCATTTCGGTGGTTATTTTAATGCATTATAAACATAAATACAAAGCATCAAATTTCGCATTCCCCCCACATCATAGTAGATGCAGAAGTAAAGCAATCGTAGAGTGGTTTGTATTGAATGAATATATTCCTTTGATAGTAAAGCGTTGACAGTCATTGGAATTTCCTTTTCCAAAATATCTAGAAACAATATGTTTGAGAAAAAAAATTCAACGAGGCAACTCCTGCTACACGTGTGCCCAAAATGTAAAGAAAACCCTCGGACAACTTTATTTTAAGAGTGTGTTTGATGTGTTGTTTCATCTTCTATTTTTAGCAACTGCTTTGTTTGGTCCTGCAAATCTTGGCGACGTTAGCCTTAGACACTGCTCACCATAAACCACTGATTGATGCAGGGGTTGCGGACGCCCTTCCACCCCTTCTGCTACCTGCGGATGAATTTTTCTACACAAATCACACAACACTGTTTGCTCGTTATGTAAAACATCATGCTGCGCGACTGCTTGTGTACCTAGGACTTCATCATCGGTCCGCTCTCCGTGTCAGTGTCTTTGATCTCATCACAGCAGGTTAGGCGAAAAAGGATTCACTCTATTGAGTCCTCTGAACTATTTTCTCATCTGTGATGAAATGTTGATCAGAATGTGAACAAAGACAACATTATGCTGCCATTCATGAAACTGGGAGAATTACGATTACTCTTGCTTTTAACTTTCCAATGAACATTTTGGACACTATAATTAAAAATCGCAGGGAAGATATACTACTAATTTAGTATGCTGGTAGAAAGTTTTATGGTTTTTCCCATCGTGGTTGCTATGTCGTACACCGTTCCAAATTTACCCTCGTAACTTCCACTTAATCTAACCGAACTGAGAATTTTTTATGACTATCTATACCCACATGGTATTGATATGTCAACCCAACTGTCTATAATTAGTGACAATGGAAAAGTCTTTTCAGGTGCGCTTAAAATGTACCATTCAATCAAATGAGTGCATTCACTCATCAATCAGGTTAGCGCTGACATTTAGGGTTGATTAATTTATACACTGTTGTTATAAGATTCAAACGAAGTAACAGCATAACTCTGTATTACCACTGAAAATTTGGTGAGCCATTATAACTGAAATGTTTTCTTCTTGTTTATATAATATATCTAGATGAGTCCACTTTTACGAGTGGAAACCTCGGCAATGAAGACCTGTTTATAACGTGGACATGCTCAACTCCACCGCCAGTACTGGGCCATCCTCATGCCGGAAGTGGCAATTTGCCACCTGTGATTGCTATGTCGGTGGAATCGACTCTTATCAGAGTTCTCAAATCACTTGAGGTATATACTTTGCCTTATTGTTAGCAAATATAAAACCATGCTATGTAGCTTAATCTTGTGCGGAGGTAGACAGGTGTTGTAACCATTACATGAAGCATTAAAAGCCTCAGGGTCCCATCACTATCATGCGATGGGATTGCTGATTGTACGGAACATTATTTTGCTTTCTCAGTCAGTCCATTTCTGAAAACTATCTTCTCCTACTCTACAAAATGTATGCGTAACCAAGCGTTCAAAGTTTGAAGGCAGGTTGTTCCAAAACACGAAACGTGTTGGTGTCTCCGCTCCAGAAAGTAGTGCGGGGTAGTATAGATTTGCATTAGAAAATTTCAACGTGTAGCTTTTAGTTTTTATAATTTCAACACCTGCAAAATCTTCAACTGTTATAATACGAAATAATTAAATTTCCATTTGGATTGTTCAAGGTATCACATTATCCCTTTCATTTTGTTGAATTCCCTTCCCTTAGCTTCATTCAGACTTTCATATTAACAACTTTTTATTGATTATGGAATATAATCGGTATCGGTAGACCGTAAAGGAAAATGTGTGAACAAAAGCTTACTAGACAGACAGTAACAAGAGAAAGTTGTAAATAACTTGTATGAAAGGAGAAAGTAAGTCTCTTTTTCGCCTCCCACTTTCACATTTCAAGCGTAAACAATATAAACTTGGCTTGCACGCTCCGGGAAAGTTTGTTCATCAAATGATTGGCAGTCATGTAAAGTATAACATTCCCATCGGATTTTTCACTTTGGTTTACTTATGAAAGGTTTCTTCATATTAAATGTAATTTGGGATGTGATATGAAATACTAGAGGCATCATTTACCTTCCACTTTGTCCTACTCTAATAGTGTTTTTAGTGAGGAAAGCAAGCTTTGCACTTATCATGTGAGGGAGTTAGTTGTCTAGCTTCATCTTTTATTATCACTGCGAGACATCGTGATTTTTAAAAACATAATTTTGTATTTCGGCTGTATTTGAGCTGGCTGCTCAGCCCTACTTTGGGTTAGTGCGTCTTTGGACGTCTTCGAAAGATGTACAGTTACTGGGGAGTTGGAGTTTTTTGTTGGTGTCAGTATTTCACCATACTTTTCCTGTTTCTTGTGAACTTGCAGGTGAGCGCTGCTCCGGGTTCACCATACTTGCGTGAGCCATCATCATCAAGCTGGCTGAATCAAAGTCCCAATCGCAATTGTTTCTCACCAGCACTTCATTTTAGAAGACACTCGGCAGAAAGTAAGCCCCCTTGAATAATCCAACTATCGTATTGATCCTTTCTCATTTTGTGAGTGAACATTAAATTGATATTCCTGTAAATTATTAAGGTCGTCGGGATAGCATTGGGGGACCTGAGCTAGATCCAGCATTTGTCAAAATATTTCAAACGTGCTTTCCAGCTATAATTCATCCAACGATACTTTTGAGACTGTTGTTACACCGACTTCTTAGTACAGGCTTAGCTCTTCGTAGATGGAAAAGTTGTGCCTCACGTGCCTCATTTGCCTCAGCGTATTCAGGCCATTCTGGTCATTCGGTCTTCTCCATTTTGTCGGGCGAGTCGAGAACATCCAGAAGCAGGGCGTCGAGTACAGACGAATCTGCTCCCTTAACACTGAGACGCAGGCGACAGGTAATTCTGCAAAAGTTTTTAAAAAATCACTATTGCTGGAGAACGCTATATCTGATTTATGTTATAAAAAAGGTGAGCCTTACTGTGGACTGTGTGTCTGGAACAAACCTCGCTGAAGGCGAAGATAGTTATGTCCTACATGAGCTGGAAGAAACAGTTTCACCAGTAGAGCCAGCCCCCACGTCCCCGACCAAGAAAAGCAGTAACACCATACGTGGAATTTTTTCAAAGTGGAGATCTTCAAGTCAAGAGGCTAGCGTGGAAAAATCTGAAGATAGTCAAAAGTTATGTATTGAAATTAGTAATAAACCAAGAGAAAGCTCCATTTTCGGCCTTCTTCCTCTTGCTGCACTGAGAGCAGCTACCTCAAGAGAAAGTCTACATGGAATATCGGGGAATGGCGGAGGAGGTAGTGGTCCAAATAGTCAAAACAACACGCCAACAACTTCTCCCTCTTTCCTAGCGAAGCAGGTAAACTGACCTAACCCAATCTTTTAGCGCTTGTTAAATATCAGAAAGTTATTGGAACTCTGTTTTAATTCAAAATGAATTATTTTTCAAGTCGTTTCGCTTTGGAAGTTTACACCAGAAAAAGACGAGACGCTTAAGTCGAAATCGATCCCTTGATGTTGCGCCGGAAGTAACGTCGCCGCCGAAAGACACTCCAGAGGATGAGATTCTCGCATTTCAAAGACGTCTTCAAAATCTTCCTGACTTCTTAGACACCTCAATAGAACCTCCTTCTCCACCAGCGATGCCACCCACGTCCCCACGGCCTCGCTCGAGGTCTGTGCCAAAAGTGACTCTTGAAGCTCCCTTACCGATGATATTACCAGGCCTATCTACCTCACCCCCACCCACCTCGCCAACATTGCCAATTCCTAGCTCAGCACATTTGCTCAGTCCATCTAGTCCTGTGCGGGGTTTCCCTCAAACGTTACCACAGCCCATTCCCCCTCCCCCAACTTCCCCAGGCCTACTAACACCTCACTCCCCCAAAGCAATGTCTCGGGGGGTAAGTCCCTTTGAGGAGAAACTTTCCGCTGCAGGCAGTGGCAACGATAGAGGTGATATTAGCAGAAGAAGTTCCGTTTCTCCAGCGAGTTCCGCATGTCGTCGTCATGATAGCATCTTCATTTCAGACATGCCCATGGTCCATCGAGCTGTGTTACTATTTGTAGAAGTAATGCAAACTTTTTATACACTCATTTATTAATTGTGTCAATCTGGTGCTCCAAAAAAGATAAACTTTATGGCTGTGCAACTTGCATGCTTTATGCGTTTTTGCTTGACATTCCTATAATTTAGGGGTATTTGTAATCATCAGTGGCCACTGATTTTAGGTTTCAACCTATTTTTTAAAACCCATCATGTTGTGCTCGTCAATCCATGTATATTTTTGCTGCTTGCGCTTTGCATTCATTTTATTGAGTCACATGCACCCGCTTCCAATTATATCAGATATGCAGCTTGCAGATTTATTTCAGTAAAGGTGGTGATTGATTGCTGATCCCTACTTAAGTTTGTAACAACCTTTCAGGTTTTTAGTTTCTTCATTTCTTAAGAAATGAAAGCAGATCACCCCAAACCTTTAACATTTTACAGCAAACAAGCCTCTAATGAAATTCTTTTTCGAAGGATTGGGTGACAACCTGTCGTCCGCAGCCAAAAACTTGTGTCATTAAAGAGTTGAAAGATTTCGTTGCCAGAGTGTCTTCTTGTGGTCCACCTTACTTGCGATGGGCGGATCACATACGGATGCTGTGCCCAGCTTTGGTTAGTAGATGAATTCATTAATGGTGTTGAAAAACCATACGCAATATGTATCAGTAAAAGAATTTTCGTAGTACATTGAGATATACTTGTGTATCAAAAATGTTATTCCCAAAATAGCTGCAGGAAGAGGATACTCACGATATGGAGTCACTGGAAGCGATTGAAACTGAGTATTGGGAGGTAAGTGTGTCTAACACGCAATCGAACTGGTTAATTGTTATATTCCTGTAATTTTTAGTTCAATATATCAGATTTACATATGTCTAAAAATGCATACGTCCATATTGCATTGATTTAGACTATGGTTGATCTTGTTCTCAAAATATTTTCCAATATTATTTGTACGATTGAGTAAAATGAACGTTTGAGACAATACTCACACTGAAACATCTCCATAAAGTCTCGTAACCGTCTCATGAGGATAAGAATTTTTGGGTCATGCCAAGTCATGCTCTCATTCTAAAACAGATTACAATTTCATCGGTTAAACAAATAAACAATCGATTGGGCTTATGGTCTAATAATTGAATGTAGACGTCATTAAATAAATCTACACATTTTGCTCTCGTCAGTTTGAGTTTGTTGATTTACAAAAGTTTGTGTCTGCTTCTTGCTATGTGGAATATACTTAGCATCGTTTCATTGAATATGTTATATTTGGATGATGCAGATGCAGCGTTTGGTTGTAAGTGGCAACTTGCCTTGCAGTAAAGAGGAGGCGGCGGTGTTAGCAGGAATGCAATTACGACTCGAGGAATGTTGGCCAAGGTCTCGACCACCTAAAATTCATTCTGGTCCAACTGCATCTCCAGTGCCACCATCACCCAACATTCCAACGGAGAAGTCTCCAGCAGTAAAACCAGGCGACGAATACAAGGTCTGGCTAGTTTGAATATTATTACAATTGTTTCTAATTCCTTTCTCGTAAGCCAAGAAAGACGAGAAGGATTATTCTGATATTTCCCCATAAAAAGTGTTGTGGAGGCTTGTGTAAAATATTCACCACATTAATGAGAGAAAGCAGTCTCCCTGTGAAAGCAGAATTGTGAGGTGGTTGATAACGAAATCTAACGGAATTTTAGGACTCATCCATGATACCTTTACTGAACGAAAGTCCTGGCCCGGGAAAATCAATCCAGGCTGCAGGAGATGGCGATGGCGGCGGTAGCAGCAGTTGTGGAGGAGTTTGTGGAGGTGGCGGTGAGCTTCGAGGTGACGATCATTCGGTGTATGCTGAAGAAATCATTACTAAAAAGTCTGGGGTAGCTCGGGCAGTTTGTCTTCTTGCTACTTGCTACTCTTCGTCTGACAAAAGCGAAATGTCTTTATCGGCCTCTGCCAAACTTGAGGATCTTGTACCACCGTGCTATGTTCATGCTGGCAATATTGTTCGTCTCATCAAGGTAAGACAACAACTTTCTATTTTATAAATTTACATTTTAAAATACGAGTGTTTTGCGTCAATGCAATTCACAAAGTCTGCTGCATCAATACCGTTAATAGAGAATTCCTTCTTGTTCTATCACTTCTTATGAATATGAAAAACATTGCTTTCTCTAGCAATTTTTATACACTTTTAGAGTGATTTTGAACTATAGAATTAGCAATAGCTGATAACTTTTATTTATAATCAACTTAGTTGGCGAGCTGCATACTGTAACATCTTTATTCTTTGCTTGCATTGCATCAAACAACAATTTCTTGTGATTGAGGAAAAATGATTTGGGTTTCAAGCTAAATTTGTCAGTCAAATTAGTATGCCAACTAATCCTTAATCTAAGGAGGAGACAAATTCATAGCGCATAAGTATAAAAATATTACAGCTTTTATCCAGAGCAAGAATATTATGGCTAACTGAAATCATATGTGTGTATTTCTGTATTCTTGATTTTATCCTAACTTAATTATTGTATTGAGCAGTTCTGCAGAAAACCTTTGCAAGTAATTTATCATGTTGTATGGAATATGTTGACAGTCAGATTATCACAATTTGTATTCCAACAATACTGGGGAATTAGCTTTGAATACGGAAGTAATTCACAGAATTAAGATATTTGTCAAACGTTTCAGAAAAATTAACTCAATTTACAGGGAATTGTAAGTAGACGCTCTCTTCCAATTTCTTAAAGCATCTCGTCTTTTAGAGATGCTTGAAATTTCCAGCCTTTTTTATGCATTTATATAATTCTGTCCATTTTTAATTCAATTACTTCAGCGAAAGATGATCCGCTGTTTACTTGGAATATAAAACATTGGACATTTTTTGATGTAATCTCTAAACAAACACTTGAAACGAGCTAAATTGAATTGAACGAAGCTTCGCATCTCATTCCTGTTCGAATTTTTTCGTAGAAATTCTGCATAAAATTAGTGTGCTAGCTCCAGTTCTACAGAAATTATTTGTCAAAAAGAAAATATCCGGGGTGGTTAGCTGATCAAAATGTAGTCAGACCAATGACGGCTGTTTATGCAGACAGCATTTATTTAGAGACACAAGCTATCTCTCAAAATCTTTGATGTTTTACGTAATGATAATTTAATCACATGTGATGTGACAGACTTTCCGACGATCTCTGGAATATGACAGACGGCGCTTCAAATGATCAGCCTTAGTCCTCTGTCGGACTTCATGCCATGAGCATTAAATCTGGGAGTTGTACTGGATTGCCAGAAATCTATTAAATACATTAAACAATATATATATCCTACCAAAATTTGTGTTGCAATTAAAACGCAAAATTCCAGCATTGGTTACTGAAGCAGAGGGACTGAAAACGTTCTGTTTCTGGTACAACGTGTATTATTTCTGGGTTTACAGCCGAATATCAAAAAGCGTTATCGTTTTCACGTGCTAGTGAGTTTCACAGTAAATTAATCTTTTATTACAACATGGGACAAAGCCAAGGATGTTTTATCGTCGACGAAGACGAGGTCAAGTGGGGTAATGATTACTACGTTATGGGTTTTTTCCGTACTAATTCATGTTTCCCATTAGTACTGTGTGAGGGTGCTATATCATCTAGATTATAGGAAAGTTGCTGTGGATATTGATGCGGGTGTGTGGTCAGTATTCCTCTCTGCAAGGCGGTGAGCTTGTGTGTGGTTGTGGTTTTTTTTTTCCCGGGGGCTGAACGTTCGGTCTCTACCATTTCATTCGTCTCCAAGTTATTAGAGTGTTTTGCAGTAAATTATCGAATCGTGAAAAGAGGTGAGTTGTAGCTGAATGAGCAGCGCGTTTGGTTAGGTACTGATGAAATGGTCGTAAATGATACGGGGTGGGTGCGACGTGCTTTGCAATTTCGAGACCAGTGTGGTGATAGTTGTGTGGGAGATGTGGCACACAGCTCCTTGTAGAAAAGGGAAGCCGAGACAATCACTAACTCGGGTTGGAATGGCTTGATTGTCTTGACTAACATCGATAATAAGTCAGGTAGCTCTCGAGTGTGAAGGTACTGAACGGCGCAAAGACTAATGTTTGGTAAGTTGGAGTGCTTGGTGTTAGGTTGTTATGTGGGATGATGAGGTTGGTAGGGGCGATGATTGTCGGTGTCGGTAAGGGCCGCGTTGTCACGATCCCATGATGGGATGTGGTTTGTCCGAACAGTACCTGTAGGAACGTACCTGGGGAGGACGGTGAGAGGTCTATGAATTTTTTGCCTTACATGGTGAGGTGTCGACTTGGTTTATGAGTGTAGGTAGAGAGTGTTTTTATATTTGCATTGAGGGGCTTCGTGTATTTTAACTGGAGGTCCATGTTTTATAGGCAGCTTTTTATTTTGAGCAAGGGTTCGGTCATTCTTGACACTCGTTAGATGGAAAGGTCATGTGAAATGTGTGTGTGGCATTGTGGTAGCAGGAAAGAGATTATAGATGACAGTGGGCATTGTAGATGCCGAAGGAGTCGAAAGTGAATTGAATTGATATTGTTCCTGTGGCGGGGATGGGAGCTCTTGTATATAAAAATGTACTTACACTATGGGATCCTTTTTTATCGCAGATTTATTGGATTTCCAACAACATTTACAAAATCCATTGCTAATAATCGTTTTATGGAGAAATTCGCAAGCTATTGTACATATAGTGTATAGTATATAGTATTGCTAACATACATTAGCGAAAATGTGTACGTTGTCAGATTGGATGTCAACGTATACACATTTATGCATGTATACGTATTATTAGTCAAGAAGATAATTTCTAGGGTGGCTAGCGGATCGAAATGTTGCTCACAACTCAACTGCAACTGCAAGTTATAACGTCATAAGTCATAACTTTAAACCAAGCTACTATTTTTTAAACATTTCTCCAAATAAAATCCGAACTGTAATAAAAAAGTTTTGTTCAAATCTGAGGAATGTAAAATCAACATTAAAACTACTCATGCTCTCTACTGTCCACAATCATTGTCAGTGATCAACTGCTGTCATAACCCAATATCCGTTCAAAGCCAGTTCTCTTTCAGCCTCGCATACGGATACTACGTGTATTGAGAATCGATGTTGAACTAATGTTAAGGATTTGTATGATAGCTCATAACCCTTCTCTCTTTTCCATTTAGTAGACCACTTCTCGTTGAACGCTGTAATCAAAATCAAAGACTTTTACGACTCCCACGGCCGACTTTTGCATCCAAACCTTTGGTCAAGCTAGCACAAGTACAGGGCTACTTAAAGCGTACTTAAAATGACTAATGTCGTAATGTTGACTTGTAAAAATGTACTTGGTGATAGGAATAATGACTGTTTGGTTTGGTAACTACCGTAGTATGTGCTTTTTTACCAAAACGCGGGGGGATCGAACTTTTCATGACACTTACCTACATTATGGTGAGTGTAAAGCAGATGTGTATGTATTGCACTTTTCATGGGCGCTGCTTTGTGAGATGCATCTTCATTCTTTCATCTTGAAAGACTGTCGGGTTCGCCTTCACTAAATAAATACGCGCAGCTTATTGTGAGTCCTCGAACTGTTTTCATTGCTTGCACAAATCATAGTAGCAATGTTTATGGAAGCAGGTTTCCTCAAATCTGTCTGAGAATTGTGCGTTGGGTTGTTAGGAATGCTCAGAGAAACCTGGTTGGAATTTGGAGGAAAGGTAATTACAGTAAATAAGTGTTTACTCAGCTAGCCTTGCGCTGTAATCTCACCACGAAGTTTTTACGAGATTGCCGAAATTCCTATTTCTATTAGTTTTGAATTCTTGAGACTGACTACGTGATGAGTAGTTTGACACAGTTTAAGTGCATTCATATAAGTAAATTTAATGTGTGGATGGGGAAGTCGTGCTTAATCTGCGTTAGTACACCTTTGCTCTAATATTTATTGGCTTTTATGATGATCCAAAATTCGCAACGCAGTTAAGTCGCAGTTTCAAGCCTAAAAAGTGCACTACTGGTTGTTATTTTCAATTTTTTGAGGCGAATCGGTAAAAAATATTCATATAGACATGAACGTTTTAAATAAAAAAACCTGCAATGGGGGGGACCTTGTATCAACTTCCAGTTTCGAATTTTGCATGATGACTGTGTGCTGCTCTGAGTTGGCTTTGTTCCTGTAACCATTGGATGACTTTTCACGTAATTGAACTTGTGAATTATATTATGTTTACCTCTCTCCAGTCACTAACTCATCTAACAAATTCAGAAGTGCTTGTTAAATAAAGTTTCGTTCGGAAAGTTATTTAAAACGAAGAGTAACATATGTACATTTCCTTTTCTATGATTAATACGTTTTATCATCATACTTATGTAGCATCCTGTATTCTGTGACTGCTACCTACCAGAAAGGGTAGTCAAGAGTGTAAGTGGAAGGAAATGTTTTTATGGAATAAGATTTCATTTCACATTTCAGTTGTTTACCAAAAGCTTATGTGTCCATGCTGTTGGTATTAATATTAAATACATTTTTGTCGGTTTCCCTTATCCCTAACGGAATGTAAGCTTTCGCGGATTGTTTCTCATGCATTCCTATTTGTGAAATAGTAAATGTTTCCTTGTGGTGATGCTAAAAATAAAAATATGCCACGCAATTTCTAGCAATGCAATCTGATTCTGATGAAATGTATATCTTTTTGGTCTTTTGAAATACGTGATTGCCAATCTTTCTAATTTTAGTGTTCTCTATTTTTTGAGTCATTGTGTCTATGGAATGCATATTGTGATCAAAACGTTTTATGATCTTCTTCCTCTGAACTTTCTTTGAACTTTCACCATTCAGTTTGGTTTCCGTAATACTCTCAACGTTTGAATATCTTCACCATGGGTTGGGAAATGAGAGCAAGAGTATCGGAAAAACGTCTCATTTTCCTATTAAAATCACATGTGGTTGACAGCATCCGGTACTCTTAGGCCTATTGCTTGTTCAAAACCAAACTAGGATAAATTTCACTTCCCCAGACGTTAACATAGTCATTCATGTAGATTGTAATATTATAAGCAAAGTGGAGACGACAACTCGATATTCTCTTGCAAATCCATAATTGCTTTATGATACACTATGTCGGTGGAGAAAGTCCCCTTTCCGTACTAAACGTAGATGGTAGATAGTTACAAAAATACTCTCGTGATCAATTTATCGACAGCAACCCTCTTTTATAAAGTTTGTTGTCAAAACAAAAGAAGGCTGTGAGCATTAGCGTTTTTAAAATTGAGACGACAGACATGTTGAGAGATTGTTTACCTTCAAAGTGAATGATAATACTGGGTTGATGCCAAACGTGATGAAAACATCTTGACTTTGTTGAGAAATTGTCGGATTATGTGATTTTTTAAACAAGCAAACTCAAATGATGATTGCCTACTAGAAAATTTCTCGGTAGTATTCAGTTTACTAAAGATATAATGTAATTTGTCGTATTAATTTAGTATTTTCATTAATTTTTAGCCGCTCATTTTATACTTCTAGTAGTATAGCCATATTTAACGAAATTAAGCTCACAGCTCATTGTTGAAAGCTTTTCAGACACAAAAGTAGTGACCTAATATTATTTTGGAAGTTGCAATCATAATTCAAACAAGATTTGAATAGGATGTCTCAAACATTTAAACCAGAAATCATTATACTGAGGCTGGACTAGACATAGAATTATAAGTTTTTTTTTGTATTCTTCGAGGAATGAATTTCAATTAGTCATGAATACCCGTCATCAGTCAAATAATTTGCTGCAGCCGGAGTAGTCAGTGTAATATTATATATTATGAACAGTTTTGCGGAGTAGCAACTAGGAACATGCGAAGAGCCAAGTATTACTACGCAATAATTACCCATATGTTATTTTTTAACACTTTTGTTGTGTCTTGGGAAACTCAGCATTCATCAATCATCGACGGTACTCTACAAATGAATGCCAATGCTTTTCAAACGGCTGTGGATTTGAAATACAAAGATTTTTCAACTGACCTAGTCACCTGTCAAAACAAACTTCAGGCTAATTTTTTTTACTTCAGTATGCATACAAAAAAATGCTCGTTTTCATTCATGCACATGCACACATGTCTTCTTAAATATGTGCATCATTTCAAAATAATATCTCGAAATCGCAAATGTGAGGACATGTTAAATTTTTAAAAATATTGATGGGATATTTTTTATTTTGTTGCTGCTACCACACGTTCCTAGGCTGTAAACATATTTCTAATGTCTATTATCACGCATAATACCAAGATAATAGATATTCTTTTTCTTGTAAGGTCGAAATTCGCTAGTGGGCGTCATCTGTATTACTATCCGTCTAAGTTGCATTGAAAATCAAATTTCATTTTAAGAATTCCTTATAGGAAAATTTTGGACTTGCTTAGAACACAATTCACCGGTTTCACTGTATGGTTTCGCCGGAGGGAAATTAAACAACAACATGTTAAGCTGTTCCAGTTGTATTTTTGTAGTGAGTTAGTGAATCCATCATTAAGATCCGGGCCCCAGAAGTCGTGACCCACAAACTTCTTCCTGGTTGTAGTAGCCCACACATATTTTTAATAAAACACAAATTTTAAGTCAAACTCCATCAACGATAAAGCGAGCCAAAGGAACACGAATGTCATTGTAGTTTTACCTTGTACCTGTGGCAGCTATTGTGACTGCTGCGGAACCAAGGAACTCTGAGTACTTGGCGGTAAAGGGTGGCATGAGTAGCCAAATAAATGGACAGGCTTCCAGTTAACCGTTTTTTGAGCAAAGTACAAAGAAACAGCTTGTAAAGCAGAGGAGAGAAAGCTTTTTGTTGACTTTCATGTCTGTCTGGCTACCTTCTTAAAGCAGGTTGTCCAAACTGCCATGCTTTATAAGCAAAGCGAGATTTGCCCTGTACTCCACTGACAAAGGGTAACTATTGTTGTTGAAGAGGCAAGAGGCAGTGGAATATGACTTTTGGTAAACAGAGAAAGAAATATCACAAAAGTGGCATTAGGGAAAGAAGAAACCAAAATTTGATGGTACAAATGCACGAACACACGTACAAGCAGTGCGCATGGCTAGTGCTTGCTGATGGTTACAGTGCTACAGGGATTGTCTATGCTTGCTTCAAGCTGCAGGGAGCACAACAGAGTGAAAGGGGAGAGAGCGAGCTGTGGAGACGGGACGAGAACAGAATCTAGTCGTTCTTCCGCCTTCCGACCGTGTTTACACTATGGCTGAAGCTTGCATGTGCGTACGGTACAGGGTAAACTGTGTAGAAGGCATAAACTGCTTGTGTGTGCCTGAACTTGCTTGTGATGATGTGTGTGCTGAAGAGAGCCATGGAAATCTGGGCTTGGCTGTGCTGCATACGTCCGGAAGCTGTTCCGCTTGGTTTGTCTGGGAGTGCATGGCAAGTTACGTAAGCAACGCTTCAATGATTTATCCCAGGTGAGGAAAATACACGTAGGAGTGCGGTAACCAGTTCCAGGTACAGCGGGCTGCGGTGTACGAGTACGAACGGCTGCATCATTAAAATCAGTGCTGGTTGCAAGTTTAAAGGAAAAACAAACACTATCTGATAACGATCTCAAACATAACAAACTCAATATAAACTACCGTCGTTAGTGATCCGCTAATTAAGGAAAATCGAAACGAAACAATTATTTTTTACTGAATTGCGAAACCATAAGTTTATTAAGTTTATCGCCAATAGCAGATCGATACAAGGAAACATTAATTTACATTACGAGCTATTATTATAGACAGCTAGTTACCGAAGTAGGTGCAAACATGTTATTATGAGCAGTTATGAAGTGATGTGCGAAGGTTTGAGTGATTCAATACTGTCTGCTGATCCAAGTACAAGTTTAAAATTATCAGCTATGCAATGCCTCAATCTACGACAATTAACACGTATCTTTGTTTACATTACGGAGAGAGCCATGCGGTGTAGGATTCTCATTGTCAACCCTGAACTTGCTCGATGACACAATAATCTGCTGATAAATTACACAATCAAAGGTGCAATCTCTGTAATAAAAATTGTTAAAGTCAGTCATCATCAGTTTAACAGACTGAGTGCATTTAGAGGGGAGATACAATTCAAAGCTTCCGTGTTTCCATGCAGATCGTACCAAATGGCAACAAAACAATAAAGGAATAGCAAGTTGGCGACTAAACTACTTCTGGTAGAAAAAGGTGATTACATTCTGTATTTGTGTTTAACTATGTCTAAACTGTTTGCAGAAACATTCATTCGCCAATCTACATGCAAAAAGTAATGAACGAAAATGCTGGGGAATTGCGTGGAGTTCTCTTTTCATCGTGTGTTATATTATGTCTAACAAATTCTCAATTTTCACCTGTCTGTCATATATATAATGGAAATCTGTGGGAGACACTTTTTGAACTAAATTACAAATTTTGAAACCCAGAGTGTCTGTATGTAAAATGCTCACAGGTAGCTGGAATGGCGTCATGCTAGCTATACACATAATTATGAAATTGCAAGGTGGAAGTGGTTGGATTAGTATTTACTGCCACAAAACTAGTAAGATTTTCATAACTTTTCAATTTCTTTGCTTGTGAGCAGTTAGTCAATGAGTGTAACTGTTAAGTGAAAATTCGGTGATGGAGAGTGAGAGCTCTTTAATTGACTCTTCATTCTTGGCTGGCATAAATAATCGGTAGAAGACATTTTCCAAATCCTTATGAAGCGAGTCATCTCATCGTCATTAAGTATCCAATTGCTTGCTATATTAAAGAGCTGTATTTGTTGTCAGCCTATGCATACAATTGGCAATTAGCACTATTCCTTTCTAATTAAAGGCTACGTTATATTCTAATTAAAGGTTTCATTCCGAGTTCTCATTATAAGAGAGTGATTAAACCTCATGGTTTAATGGCAAACCAACACATTGTTATCTAAAATCAGTACAGCATAACAACTCCCAGCAGCACAGATGTTTCCCATTATCAGGTCAAACGGGAAGAGGAAGGAGGAGAGGAGATTTCAATTCATACAAAAATTCCGGAGGTTAATTTGGTCCGAACCATGAAATATGCATTTACGATCACCCAAAACTCACTCATATGACAAGAGGCCTGTTCACATTATAAGTTTGACCTTTTGCTTCGTATACTGCGTGGTAAGCACAATATTTTGCAAAGCGCAGCAACATCAAGTTCTTTTTATACAAAATGCCGAATCCTAAAAATTAGTACGTACAGCATTAATTCTGTCCAGCTTTAACATGCAAAAATAGCATTCTAGCTTCCAGCTAATTATGTCTACTTGCAGGTTCCAGAACATTTCCCATTTCATTAAAAATGTTTATAAAAATGCACATCAGCAACTGGACAATGCAGTGTTTCATTATTTATGTTGCATCCCATGAAAAGGAGAATGTTTCTATCATTTTTATTTCGGAGACGAAAGGGAAGCACACGAGACGGCAATTTACAAGATATGTTTGATAAAGACGAAAACATGTTTTCGTGTGGCTCAACAAGAGTGGAGAGTCTTATTAGCATGACATTTGTATGTTCTGTCCTCTCAAAGCAGAAGTAGCATTTATTCTCCAAATATCCAAGAGTGAGAGATCCCATTCAACAAATTTTTCAAGAACATGTAGACTCTGGTAGCAGTGACGACAATCCTATTTAGAATCAATCTGTCTTGGCCATCTCCCTGGACTGAAGGACAAACAATGCTCCATTCCCTTCAAAATTACTTACCTAATAGCGGACAGTAAGGTCCGATCGACGGATGGTGTAGTAATAACATGTGATGTGATAGCGTAATGCAATGCCAAAGTTAGACGTACTCATACTGCTACGACATAAAAGAAACGAGGCTACACAGCTTTTGACTTTGACTGCACGGAAACGAGACTGGGAGTCGTCATATCTGTATCATTTATCAGTCTTATAGAGCGACAATGCATATGCATCGATTTCATTGGCATTTGCCAGAATGAAATGTTAGTAGGCCATTCCCTGGTTATTGTTATTGAATGATGATAGTAAAACACTGAAATTGTATTTCTGGAACGCAAAACTCCAAACCTTTCTTATGCTACACATTCCGATTAGTACACTCTTGTGTCCACTGTATAATGTTGTCGACAATTCATAAGCCTTCGCCGACTTGCATTGATTTACGCACTAACGTATCTCACCGAGTATCTGCATGATTATGAAAAAATTTCACTTCTAATTGCTGCAACAAATATGGTACGGTTGCTTTGAATGTTGATTTTATGAGTAGTTAACTCAAGTGGTGGGGAATGGCAATAATGCAAGAGGGTACTAGAAGGAATTAAGCTTTATATACCCTAGTTATTATAGCCCTTGATTGTATACGCACTTCAGACTGATGGATTTTTTCAATGCCTCTTCTATGAGCAAAAATGTGTCACAAAATTGAGCTATTCTGTTTCGCTTGGAAAATGTGTCGCTTGTTAGCATCGTGTAACAACATTTATGTTACAGTAAAACAATTCGTCATGGTCCTGGTGGTTTGTAAAATCTTTCAGTGTCTTCATCGATTTTGCTTTAAGCAACTATTTGCTTAAATATTTTAATCCTTAACTAATCGTGGAACCGTTTTCTAACTAACGTTTGCGAGTAAACGTAGGTCTTTCGGGCAAATGGTTCAAAGCTTTGGGGCAGATTGGATATATTTATATAGATATAGCCATTACCTGAAATTATTTGAAGGTTTAATATTTTGCGGATCATTACAAGTATATCAAATGTTTATTTCAGATTTCAAGGTGTCTTAGTAAATATGTTTGTGCTGTTCATGGCTTTATTGCTGATCATAAGAAATAGTTATGATACTATCAAGTCTACCCTTGACAAATTTTACAAGTATGTTGGAAAGAAATGTTTAGATTTATAAAGATTCAACCTAGGTAAAGTTTTTATAATTTCAGCATTTTACAAGAGCTTGAATCGGTGGCCCAAAAGTGAACTTTAGTATTCGGTCTTAATTCTGACTGAACCAATGCTAGCATTTAATGTAGGAATGTTGTAAAAGGATAAATATCTTCCCTTGAAATACATAATTTTCAATGCAGAATTTAGTTGCACAATAATATCTTTAACTGAAACACCATTGTTGGAATTTTTGGTTATATGGCTGTAAATATGGGCATTCTTTTATTGCTACGATGTTGCTATCTGCTTGTCAGTTGAAATTAATTTCCAGCGCATCCGTTACCAGCATTTGAAAGAAATATTGAGTCTATCTATACTAAAAATCCATCACATTTTTCACTAATGCAGTCCTCATCGAATATTTAGAAGCTGATATGCTTTAAAAATGAAATTTTTCTGTGATTTCGAATGTTGCAATATGTGTAGATGGTGACGATGATGAGGAGCAAACCGGACATACTACCAAAATATGGTAGTATGTACGCTAAAAGGTATGTGGGCAATACATTGGCTGGAATGGCATGTTATTGCTCACTGAGATAGATGCTTTCCGGTTGAATTTGATGATGGAGAATTCCATCCATCGATGTGTTCTGCTTTACTTGTCTCATAATGCCCTCGGTAGAGGATGCAAATATTCTATTTCTTGCATGCCGAATGGGATGTAGTGAGATGAGGTACGTGTGTTTGTGCAATTGTCGTTTTGAAATCTACAAGAGCCAAAATGATCCCAAATATTTATTTACGATTGCGGATTCCGTGCATACAGCCATGAGGCACGTTTGTCATGAGCCAATAAATCTATATGAGTTAGCTATAATATTCTGCCTAGAAATTATAGGCATTTATATACAAAACCGGAAGAATAGTTGATGAGGATATTTGTAAGTTCATTCTACTCTTAAGTCATCGATCTATACCTAAGCACATTGAAATTGCAATATAGTTAATACTGAGACAATAGAAATTGTCAACAGTTGCTGCTCATACGATATTTTATTGGCAATATAGACTGATGGAATGCAGTCGTCAAATAATCATCTGAATGTCAATGTCAAAGCCGATGATTATTTTATACTTTTGCAGTCTAACTATTTCGTATTTTCTTATCACTCAAACGGTGTAAACAATGCATGTAGCTCTTTTCGGTTTAATAATGATCTCTACCAATGCTAATTAAGATCGTAATTCGATTTAATGGAAGGTCATAAATTTGTCTGCTCTTAATATTTGGTATTAATCATAAGATCGGTCAATACACTCTGTGGTGTCTATTTTTCATCCGGCCTGGCTAAATTGTTTCCCATTAACAAGAAGAATTAGTCTTTATTTTTGCAATGTCAAGTTTATTGTAGTTAGTTATTCTCAAAGCATGTGTTCTTCCCGTCACGTGGAAAACTATATTGAAATAAATGTTATAAAATTTGGAACCACGATTGAGATTTTTAACTTAGATTGGGATGTAGAAGTTTCAGACAATTTACATTCATAGTTACAGGTGTAACAACATAGTTGGTGTGAATCAAGACACAAAAAACACACATATTCATCATAACTCTGTGTTTAAAGTAAGGTTGTGTAACGTAGTATTCATCATCCGTACGCTCCATAGCTTCCCAGTTTTATAAGCGGCTTCGCAGTTTCAGCTGAAGTGGCAATTAATTTCGCTAAGTTTACATACTAAGTATTGAGTGTCTTAGGTATTAGAACCAACGTTGAACGTTGCTTCTGAGGATTCATGTGAATTCATGCAGAACGTTGTGAGTGAGCCATATTTCAAATTGCTTTTATATATGCTACAACGTTTTGAAATTGGTATAATAGGTATTAGTAATTTTTGCTGGAGTGATGTCAACCATTCTTACAAATAGCAGTCATTGGTCGGTGTGCGAAACACTACTCTAAGGTTTCATTTTCGTGAGAAAATAGTTAAATAGACTTATACAGTAAATTTGTAAATAAAATTAGATCAAGGGTGTCATTTGATGAGGCACTCTAGGTAAAAGCTAAAATTGAATTTCGGGTTTTTAAGCGAAAAATACTTACACTTTAAATAATGATATCAGCATTTGTAGAAAACTTAAAACAACATAATGGGGTTTTGCTGTTTTTAGGAACAAAAACGAAAACTATTCCATACTTCCGTATACGAGTCGGCAACACAGCTTCAAAAGTTGTATGTTCAAAGTTGTCGAAGGCTTCCATCGTACGGTTGTCGTCTTGTGGTTGTAAAGGAACTTCTTCGAGGGAAAACGAAGAAAAAGGTAAGGTCGTACTAGATTTAAATTAATAACTCTTATCGCAGTAGACACTTTATATTTGCACCTATTACAAAACTGTAGATATTGTACTTATACAACATCATGACACGTCATCATAAGAAACTTCAGCATATTTGAATACTTTCACTGCAACTGCTATAAATAATAATGTGCTATAGGTTTGCATGTGTTGCGTTGCCCCTGTATGTCAAACGTATGGTAACACAATTGATAAAATGTTATAAAACATTTATTTGTCCGGAATTCTAGGCTACTCGACTACTTGGGATTGGACCTGAGAAAATAATTTTACTCGATTGTCGTACCAAAATACTTGCTAGATCACAGCCAACTACAGAACTGATTCAGGTGTTTATTGCATATTAGTCGGTAGTGTTTAGCGTAGTTACCCAGTTTTTGACATTTCTCCAGTCAATTGTGACTCTACTGGTTTTCAAACCTGCATAACTATAATGATTTGACAGTGGCGTGCTGGCGGAGGCCGTAATCATGACAGATTAATATTGGAGTTCCGAGGAACACGATGGTCCTTGTTGGTACCACCTGTCAGCAGTGGTTCTTCTTGCAGTGGTGTACCTTGTGGACATTTGGGATCTGTTGGTGGTCTTCGTGAAGCGGGAAGAGCCCTATGGGCCATCTTAAGGGAAATGGACTCAAATTTTTTAGACGACTTTTCACTGTCGGGGAAGACCACACAAAACGAAACAGGTATGTTTTTGGTATCCCACGGGCTCTGCATTTCGCGAATAATCTAAAACTATTTTTACATCTATTAATCCAATTCTGAGCCAGCTAATGTTATTGTAGATTCCTCCAAGCGAAAATGGAAAACAAGGTCATTAAATGTTAGTCCAGAATTGGAACAACTAGAGAAGATACTTCATTTTCCTGAAGAACTGGCTCTGGCGTTGGCTGAAACTGAAAGCCAACTTTTTTGTCAAGTATGTAACATGTTGGTTAATATTACTTTCTCTTTCCTTCTGATCTTGTCTGTGCCCACGTTTCCCGAAACTAGTATTAAAGCCTGACAAATGTTTACATTTTCATTTCAATGAACAAAGGATTTCCCCTTACTTTCCAGCACAATTCTTCAATTATATATCTGCTTTTAAACCGAACTGAAATCATTCATATTTTTCCACACAACTGAGCTCATATTCTGTACCTTTCCTTTTACTCTTTTGCAGACTTTGACCAAATTCCATTATAATTGTATTGTGGGCCATGTCTTGTGTGCATGTCTTGCTGCCAAACTTTGATTTCCTCAAATCTTATAGTGCACTTTTCCAGGGCAGTATAATAATAATAATAATCGGTTATGTCCATAAACACTTGTCTTGTCCAATTAAAGGTTGCGCCGTTGGAATATTTACGTCATGTAACTATGGACTTAGGTGTGACTGAGGGAATGGCTACTACTGACCCACCAAATAGCCAGCTTGGAATAGCAGCCCTTATTGATCGTTTCAACGAAGTAAGTTACTTTGAAGTTTCCTGGCAACTAGAAAACATTTTTATATTACTTTAACTTTCATCGTACAGCATGAGGTTTGGAGAGCAGCAGCAGGTGTGCTTTTAGCTTGTAAAGAAATACATTATTCAATAAATTCAAATCGTCCTTAAATGCTAGCCAGCTAAACATGTCATATGACATGTGTGTTGTGTTGTAGGAAACCATTCCCCACAAAAGGGTAGCGTTGCTTTGTATTCTCAGCTAGTTTGAGTTTACGTAGTTGGATGAAAGTAGTGGTAATAATCTCATTCCTTTTCCCAGCATCACCCTATTTTAGCTTCATCTTCGCTGTTCCTGAATCTCTGGGATCCTCTGTGTACTCTTTCTGAGCATTTGTTTTTCATTCAAACTCATTAAATCTCTACTAATTACTTGCCATTAGTCAGGCTCGATTATCATAGTGAAACGTATAGCCCTACGAAATTGATAGGCTTACGCTTATCCCCAATTCTACGCGTACGATACGGGACTGACAGTTGGCCAGTTCAGTTCTTGTTATGAACCGTTCCTTCCCTCAAAATTGTCTTTGTAGTGCATTTTTCTGGGCTCTCCTTCCATCGTTATGGTAGAAACAGGAGCAACGACGCATCATGGGATCCCAGCAGGCTTCTTTGACTTTCACTTTATGATATGTAGAAAGATCCCCTGGAACGATACGTACCTACCATGTGCTCTCATGCTGCTCCCTCTTTTGCTGTTGTGTTGTCATCATCTTAGTTCACTTTGTGAGTGATTGAGTTTTCTGATTTTGATGTATCCGCATACAGTCAAGGGTATCGGTGACAGTTTTCAATGTTCAAGGAAACTGCTCAAATAAGGAAATGAAAATTATGGGGAGAGTGTACACTGCACTCACATTCTCAGCCTTCCATTTCCTTCTATAACTAATGCAGTACAGGAGCCGTTTTAAATTTTCTGTGTTGAACTTTTCTCTTCTGTTACGAAACCATGGCCATTCCACGCAAAGGGAAAGTGCTTACAACACAATTATGTAGGATGCAAATGATCATTTGCGTTTAATGAACAAAATGAAACAGCGAAGCAGATTTTTCATTCCTTTCCTCTCCTTCTGGATCCTGACTCAAACTCATCCCATTTAATCATGCTCGAGTCTGCATTCTCTTGTTTACTCATCAAAATATCATCCTTATTATTAGTCCTCAAAGAAAAGGTCATTAGGTCTTATTTAGAGTTATGAAAATGTACACGAGTGACCTCAAAATGTGTTTACTTCATATATTATTTACTAATATTGCCAAGAAGGACAACTACGATTTGAGGCTTAGGAGAAAGCACTGGAAATTCTATGGGAGGTTGTTATATTCCTCATGCTGACGGAAGCTCCGTAGAACATCCTCAGCTTAGAGTATGCTTCTATTGCAGAGTTATTGGGGAAAGTCATATAAAGTTGTATTTATTAGTATTATTGTGGAGCATAATGCGCACTTGAGTACATTTATTTGGTACGAAAACTGAAATTATGTATTGCTTCACTTTAATTGGGAATATTATAAGGGAACACAGCGATCCCCGAGAAGACAAGTGTCATAATATTTTTTCTGTGATGTTCTCTAGATAAGCTCTTGGGCTACACACTTGTTGGTTTCTCCGCCAAGTCATGAGGAACGGAAGGCAGTTCTTTCCTGTCTTCTCCGTGTGGCTCGTACTGCTTGGAACTTGGGAGCATTTGGAACTGCTGTGGAAGTAATTGCAGGGTTAAAGTAAGTCTTTCAAGAATCCGTTTACTCATTCAACTTTCTCTCTCTCTCTCTACAATGTGAGTGTGCATGTGTGTGTGCTAAATGTAGAGCAAATGAGCTAGTTTCTTCTCCTTCCGTTTTTTTCTTAGAAACCTTGTTACGCTCCCTATAACTTTTTGTGCATTATGTTTTACATACTCTACCACCAACTTTTATATATATGTCTGCATATTGCAATCTCCGTCATCATAGTATACATGAACCGTAGGGTTTTTCGGCGCATATTTAGTCCAAGCAAATATATGCAGCTTGAACATTTATGAGCCATATGCACGGGTTTTTGAATTAGTGAGGCTGAAGGTATCACTATCTATTTACCTACCATAAGACTGCAAGCAAAAGGAAACTCCACTTGAAACTGGATAACTCAGCAACCACGTTAAATGTGTCATCGAAGATCCGGTGGTCTGTGAGAGTGCTTAAATATCTCCGTATATACCTAATTAGCATTGCATACTTATTCCAGTTTATGCACATATGTTTCCCAGAACTCCTATTATTATGAAAAGAAGTAGTCATTTTCTACAAAAGTTATCTATGCAAACTATTTTTTTACACAATTCAACGTAAAGCTTTGCAAATAGGATTGGACGTTGAGGAAAAACCAGTACTCTTTACCTAATGAAGGTATGGGGCAAAGTGATACCTGACAGTGCACCTCGTTCAGAATAGGTATATTCAACACCAACACACTATGTGAAAGCATACATTATTGAAATCACAGTTGATAAGTAGTGCAACCAATTTATATTCTTATATTACGTTCCAAAGCTAGTTACTTTCACTCTAGGATTTTCTTTACTTACTGGAGAAAGCAATGCTGTGCTAATAACCTGCATTTGTCAGTTCACCAGTTCATTACCTAGTGAAAGGGATGCAAGATTTTCATTAGAGAGAAAGTTGCGAACGTTTTCTTACGTTGATGTAATTTTTTATTGAATGTCATATATATATTAGTTTTGGGTATTATATTTAGTTTTCATAACTTAATCCTCAAGTCAAACGCAGATCTTGTATTTAGTTTTGCGGCATTAAGTCTGTAGTCGAGGCTACCGTTAGTTTACTCATGTCACATTATACAAGTTAATCTTTTCTTCCCCAAGACTTGTCTTTTTGTTTGCTTACTTACCGGCTATGATAACGCATGTAATACGGCTGTCTTCAAGAAACGACACAAAGTTTCACTGCCTCGCCCTGCACCATTTTTTTTTGGTTGAAAGTGTACTACTATGAAGACGAAGAGGACGACGGTGATAGTGATTGGAAACGACAAGGTATTTACTTTCACTTTCAGGAGACGCGTCGTTAGTTACTCGCCCATCTGTAGACGAGTATGGTTGCATGAACTAAAGACGAAGCATTTTAAAGATGGGTACATTTTTCCCCATCTTACTCCATATTACCTTGCTATTAGGGAAACATTGGGAATACGCTTGCTTGGTTACTTTGCTCAAGACGAGTAATCGGTTTATATTCGCAAGCTCATATGGAAAAGCACATCAACAGCCGCATAATATATGAATTTTGGTGGGTTCCAAGAATTTTCTGAAATGGAAGTAGGGGATTCGTGTTCAATCATGAAGATACTCACATAGATGAGTGATACTGGTGGAAAATTTTTGCAAATTTCAAAATGTTCGGTTTGAAACCACTCCCTGTAACTATCTCGTCGCAGGACAAGGATGGATCAACGATTTTAAATGTGTGGCTAGCTGTTATTTGCGGAGCGATTGAAACCCATACCATCCAAGCATTACGAACATGAGTATGCCATGCAACCAGTTATTGGATGTCGATTTGTGTGAAGAAGACTTCTGTGGAACACACTCTGATAGCAAGTATTAAAATTACACAGAGGAGTAGGGGCAGGGGTTTCTTTCGGCCTCCAGCCGTTAAAGCCAAGTTGTAGGCCGACGGAAACTACTTGCCTCTATGGCTCTGGACCCCAGCCAATACTGCTGTCCAACGATACGCTGTAGTTACCAAGGAACTAATGGGAACTAAGGGATTGGTCTGTACCACTGAACCTGAGTCAGCTATATCAAAGAATTAACTGGGATAGTGTCAACTATATGTGAAAACTCATCGTCAATAAAAGGCTTTAGTGTCAACTTACCCCAAACTTGAATTGGACTTAGCTTTTATATAACCACTTGCTGCTTAACTTTGTTATTTACTCTATCAAAATATATTTAAAACAGAAGTAAAAGAAGAAATATATTAAAAAGTGTGCTACTATATTGTGTTTGTAATACTACTTGTTAGAATTTTTACTGTTCCTAAAAACCTTCACCTTTCTTTCCTTTGAATGACAGGTCATCCAAATTGAAGCCGTTTTGGCTATCCCTTCAAGAAAAGGATGAGTATGTACCAACGTTGGACTATCTTACCAAGGCATTGCTGGGTAATGTTGCTGATAAGGATATTGGGATGGCAGATTCCAGTGTGGAGTGGAGTGCCACGGAATATGAGGCAGCACTTAAACGAGCCCTTAAAATTCCAACCTGCCCAGTCGTTCCATTCTTTGGCGCTTACCTCAGAGAACTGCGAACCGTCCTCAGCACTCCATCCCTCATTGTACTATCTGCTGGCTCGGAGCAACACCAGCTTCAGGTAAGTTCAACTTTTTCTAAAAATGAATTGTAGCTGCTTAGAACCTTTATTCATAATACATCAATACTATTCATTAACCTGAATAGCCATTGGCTGACCCGGACGCGGATGATGAGTACTTTACAAAAATCGGAACAGGAAGCCTTCTAAGCATGAAAAAGTTGCGTAAAGTACAGTCCATTTTAGAACGGATATCTGTTGTTCATCAGCATCATACCAAGAGGCAACAAAAAGCCTCCTTTTTGAATGCCGATAGATTGAGGTAGATATAAAGTTCATATTTTTGTGAAACGAAGCCGTTTCTCCTTCTTATCAGTGTGAAAGCTGATTAACTGCATAATATGTTATGATTATTGCCTCAGCATTCATACATCTAGTATCGAAAGATCAGGCTATCCGGATGACGACGATACGCCAGACAGTGCAGATGAATTTTATTGTCACAAAAATGAGTCCACCGATGAACCACCCCATGTACTTCGTGAATTTGTGTACGAGCCCGTTCAGCCTATTAGTCATGATCCCGAGGTATCTTTTGTTCCCATGGACAACTCGAGAAATTCAATGGATCTCCACACTCTTCAAATCCTACACCATGGATGCACAGCCCTTCACCTGGACAGTGACGGAAGGCCCGCATTTGTTTGGGTCAAACTGGAAAGATCGTGTGGAACAGTGACGTGGAGCAAACCGGTCTGGAGTTCCCTCAGGTTCACTCATGCTCAGCCTGATTTTTTACTCAATGTTGACCCCGAGACGATGCCTGTGCTACCCGGCTTCTCATAAATACGGGGAGGGCTGGAGTGGCAGCAGTGGAGCCGGCTCCAGTGGTCCAACAGGATTAGGTCCAGACGTAGCAAATATTGCTAGTGAAGATGGTTACATAGATCTGAATGGGGTGAAGGAGGTGGAAATTGGCTGCAGGGATATTGATGTTGCAGCTGCGATGAAGCGGTATTGACAAGTTTATAATAGGCTTAAATAATGTTTGCACAATGGCCATTCTTGGTAACAATGGCAAATAGTAAGTTTTCTCTCCTTTGTCTCTAGTTATGGTGCTGAAAATTGGCCTATTAATGAGACCTGTATTTCTTTGGTGTTTGGGATGGTTTTGAGTGATAATCGGTACACTGCATTTGTGTTCCCACCTCGACTTGCAACCATCTGGTTAAATGGTAGGTGTAAAGGCTGAACCAATAGATTAAAGTTAAGTGAAATCTTTATGACTTTCTAAGCCGTTCTTTAAACGCTTGATACTCACAGGACTGAGGGCTGTGGTGAAATCCCTACGGCGTGTGATAGGAAAGCCTGATCGGAGACTGGTTTGGTTGAAAGAGCAATATTTGCAGCTATACTATGAAGATGCACGCTGCCTACTCCCACCATGGCAGACGCAATCAGGGTAAAGGGAAATTATGAAAGAGTGCACGTTTCCCTTTTTCACAGCACTTTCCTCAAACTGTGAAACATGCTAATTGGCCCCATAATTAAATTTTAATACGTGTTCCTTACATTCGGTCAAGGTTTTTGGTGGAAGACGGTGGTCGTCAGCCACTCCACAAGGGAACATGCCGGAAACTCCACCGTTTCGAAGAAACACATCGGTAAAATTCAGAAAGAAGCGTTCATTGGCCAATATTCACATGATAAAGGTAAACAACATTAGGCTCCTACTTTCTTTCCCTTTTGCCAATGAGGAACAACATTTAGTTTGCATGAACAAACATGTTTGTCTCCCTAAGAACATTTCTATTAAATGGGGTTATTGAATCAACTTCTAGGAGTCATTAATTCGGGGTAGTGAGCATCCAATAAGTGAATTTCATCGTCCACCCAGTCCTTCCTCGAAAGGAAAAATTGAAGTTGTAGATTGCTCTGCTCCCAGCACACCACCACATCAACATCCTCAATCATTAACCCGAATAAAGAGTGCTGCTTCTATGGTACCTGGCCCGTGTACAGAAGGCTCTCCTTCTCCACAAGCTCGTGTTTCAGCATTGACACATGAGACGAGACTGAACTTTCAGAATTTTGTTTTACTCTTTCAAGCTTTTAGGTACAAAAATATAAAAAGTATTAATTGTTACAAAACAGCGACTGCATTCCATTTTTACTGTCTCTTCATGTTTTCCCCTCTTTACATGTTCTTTTATATAGTTTACGCGCTCGAAAGGATTTACGAGACTTGTTTGATTCCATTTCCGTCGCTCAGAAGCCAGACTGTCAAGCTGAATCCTCTCAACCTGAATCTCCAGACAGAAGTCAATCATCCTCAACTTCAGGTGTGTAAATGGTTTTTTAATATGTCTTCCGATTGCTTGTTGCAAATCGCTGGCTTCTAAATTGTTGTCGTCTGTTCTGTTCTATGAAATGGATGATTACGCAGCTGGAGCAACCCCAAGGCAAGTCTTGAAGGGGAAGATGCATTCTGTTGGTGCTAAGCCAGAAAGCAAATTTATTTACGATGCTATAGCTTCTGCAAGCATTGTGCAGAATGGGGCTGGTGTGGAAACCTCTCGAAGTCGTGTGGTCACCCTGTCTGCTTTTACAAGCTTTCTCAAAGTACAACAAGGGGAGAGAAAGCCTGAAGCAGAAGTGAAAGCGCTTGTTGAGGTGATTAAGTTAAATCTTGTTCAACTTTTATTTATTGCATCCTTGGCATGCTTTATGTAAGGATCACGATGGTTTTGATGAGCTCCTCCTATATATTTATTTATTGTGTTGGTAACTTTCAGAGATTTGAACCTGACGAATCTCTCAGGACACAGTTTTCTCTTTCATTTGAAGGCTTTGCTAGGTACATGATGTCCAGTCATAATTTGGCATTTGTCAGCGAACGAATTGTACCGCAGGAGGCAGAGCTAGATCATCCTCTAGCTCATTACTACATTGCTGCAAGTCATAACACATACTTAACAGGTCATCAGCTTAAGGGAGAATCATCCGTTGAGCTCTACAGTCAGGTAAACACATGCAAAAAATTACAAGGTCAAGTTTTGGACATAAAAACTAAAGGAGGAAAGTGTCCATGCAACAAAAAATTATATAGACCCATATAAACATGTAGAAATGTCTAAAAAAAACCGTTGGACAGGTACTGCTTACGGGATGTCGATGTGTTGAATTGGATTGTTGGGACGGAGACGATGGAGATCCAGTAATATATCATGGACATACTTTCACCACAAAAATTCCATTCCGACAAGTGGTAGATGCGATCAATAGGAGTGCATTTTTAGCATCCTCCTACCCCGTAATTTTGTCTATAGAAAACCATTGTTCTCTGCAACAGCAGGCGAGAATGGCGTGGACCTTTCAGACCATTTTTGGAGAAAAGCTTATAACCCGATTTTTGTTTGACGTTGACTTTTCTGATGATCCTTGTCTCCCATCTCCAGCTCAACTGAAGAACAAGATTCTCATCAAAAACAAAAAGATTCATGCCGAAATTATTCCTAATCCTCCTGTGCATCAGTCCACCACGACGCAAAATTCTGCAAATCCTTCAGGAAGAAATCGATCTGGAAGTCGTCCCCAATCAGCGAGAACAAACAGCATAGTGAGCAACGTGAGCGGGGGCTCAATGAATGATGACTACTCTGAATCTGACTCTGACTACGAAGATGAAATCCCCGATGGTACTCCATCAGGACTTACATACCGTAAACACTTTTCTGGATTTCTGGGCTAAATAAACATAAATACTTAAATCAAGTGTGTTATTTTGACCTTGCAGAGCGACTAGTGGTTTCCCGACAAGCTTCAGAGCAAGCCCTTCCCACAACGCCCAGAACGGACTCTCTAACTAGTCAAGAATCTTCTGTCAAAAGTGCCAAACGCGGAGGTGGGATCGGGATCGGAGGCACGACTGCTCCATCTGCTCTCAGTCAACAAAGTGAACAAGGTGAATGGGTTGTTGAACTAGAAGATGTGCCAAATTATCAAAAGAAGAAACAAAGTAGCCAAATTGCCAGAGAACTTTCCGACTTGGTAATCTATATCCAAGCCATCAAGTTTCGAGGACTGACGACCCTCAGTCCAAGTAGCTCGGTAAGAAATAAAATGATGCAGAAGAAAAGCATCCTCCCTGCCCCAACTACTTCTGCCAGTCAACCAGTCACCCCTGCCTCTTCCACCACCACCGTTCCATCGGACCACTACCCGAGAAGAGTTCAAACGAATCACCCCGTGTATCAGTGTTGCTCCCTCAATGAGAATGCATCCAAAAAGCTTTGCCGCAAACAACCTCTCCAGGTCCTGGCTCACACAGAAACCCAGTTGATCCGCGCATATCCAGCGGGGATGAGGATTGACTCATCAAATTTCAACCCCTTAATATTCTGGGCATTTGGGGTGCAAATGGTGGCATTGAACTACCAAACAGAAGATGCTGCGCTTCATCTAAACTCAGCAATGTTTGAGCAAAATGGAAGATGTGGCTATGTACTCAAACCCCCTGTAATGTGGGACAGAAATCATGTCATGTATCGACGATTTAATCCCCTAGAAAAGGAATTTGATGGCTTGCACACTGTTCATCTACACTTGACCATCATATCTGGTCAGTTCCTTGCCCCGTCAATTTGTCAAGCAAGCCCTCAGGTTGAAGTAGAAGTTAGTGGGATTCCAGTTGATTGTGCCAAATTAAAAACTAGAATTATGTCACGCAATGCTTTAAACCCGATCTGGAATGAAACACTCACTTTCACAATTCAGTTTCGTGACTTGGCATTTGTAAGGTTTACGGTGATTGATTGTAGTAGTGGGAGTGGGGGCAGTGGTCACCCGTTGGCGCAGAGGGTGATCCCTTTCAAAGGCTTACGTCATGGCTATCGTCACGTAAGACTTCGCAGTATTACTAACCAACCTTTGCCTGTTACTACGCTATTCATTCATGCCAGATTTGAGGAGGAAGGTGAAGAAGTGAATATTCCCAATGGTCAGAGAAGCCTGTCCAAAGAGGACTCCTTGAGGGAGTCTGTCCTTGATTTTGAAGGTAAGAATAACCCAGTTTTTAAAATAAGCTGGGGTGTTTGTGCTTTTTTTCAAGTGTAATTCACTTTGGTTTGTTTGGTTTGTAGGGACTTTCACAACAGGACAAACGTTTGGAAAACCCTTTATGCCACTCAAACGACGAATGTTTTTCTTAGCCATTCACGGTGTTGTTAGTGAGGAACCATACACTATATTGAAAGTTACGCAAGACACGGTAGCAATGGAAGTTATTAATGCAGCTCTTCAAAAAAGTGGAAGAACAAACGCAGAGAGTTCGAAAGAGTACGTTTTAATTGAAGAAGTTGCAAGAGGATGGGACGCCAAAGAGAAGGATCTTCCACCCACTCAACGAGTTTTGGATCCTGATGAGAAGCCATTGCAAGCCCAATCTACATGGAAAGGGGAAGGTAAATTTATTTTGAAGAAAACTGGAAATGATCCCAGCAGCCGAGCATGGCTTTCCTCAATATCAGCTCGTGGAGGTCGATGGGTCGGAGACAAAAGTAAATCTGATAAAAGCACCCGTGATGACGATTTACAGCATTGGGGCGACGACGATAACTTCTTGGTGTGTGTGCATAACGTCTCCCCTGAGATTCCGTATGCCATCTTGAAGGTAATATAATTTTCCTTACCTTCATGCATGCTCCACTTTTTCAGTTCACCTTCAATTTTTTTTATATGCAACCATGAATTCATTGGGTGTTTACGGGGAGTGCAAGGGCAGATTTTATAGGTTTATGAAAAGCAGTTAAATTAAACTAATGTTTTATTGCATATCAACGCACTCTACTTATATTATGCACTGTTGTGGCTTATGTGAAGGTCCCAATCAGAAGCACATCTCAGGATATTATTGCACAAGCCTTTGTAAAGGCTCGTCGTCTCGAGGATCCATCCCGTTTTGTACTCATTGAGGAATTAGAGCCAATGTTGCCTTCTACTTCGGCCCAAAGTTCAGAGTCCGCTGGGTCTTCTTTTAGAAAGAAATCGTCTTCCCGAACAACAACTCGAATCCTGGATGATGACGAAAATGTGTATGAGCGACAACTCAAGTGGAATACAGTGGGAAAGTAAGCAGTACAGAGAGATACAAGCTACTTTTATAATGTGGTTGCTTTTATTGCGGAAATCAATACAGTATGCAAATCTTTTCTGCCTTCCTTTCAGATTTGTGCTGAAAGAGAGAAAGCAAGCATTTTCCTTGTTTGGAACGTCCAGCAGCAGCAGCCAGGCAGCTCAGGCGGCAGGCGGTGAAAAGGTAAAGGCAATCCAAAGGTTTAAGAGTTTCAACCTTAGCGAGATTGGGCAAGCTGCGAATTCACCGAAGCGGAAACAGCAAACATGGTGAGAAGGCGAGGCAGTACTTAGCAGAGCGTCATGCCCTTAGTCTTCACGACAACACGGCGCAAATCAACAGACCAAGAAAGTCCCGAACAAGGAGGACGGCACATTCCGAAGGCGAGACACTTTCTGAGGACGAGACCCCTGAAACTGACTTCAAGTCAACCGTAGCTAGACTAAAGAAGGTCTCACTACGAAGATTTCGAGTTTGGAAATAATATAAGGTATTTGGGGAGCTACGTAACATGTTGCTTGCTCGAAAACGTTAACTTATACGGCTAAAAACACAATGCGCACATAACCACACTTTTTTTGAAGTTTATATTGCCGTGAAATGAAACCTCATTCTCGACAAGAAAGAGACTCAATAACGTTACATATACTATACTTACTTACTTCTATATTATTACTACAGTGAAATTATGCATTTGTGTATTATATTATAATTCTTTGGATTTTGGGGTACGACGAAAGTTCCAATCGCAAAAAAATAATGTTTGTATTTTTATCATCTTTAGAACATATCTTCATTCAAAGACAGAACATAGGTGACATTCGTTACACAAAGTTTTTTTCGTAGAAGCGTCTCAGGTTTCGTTACTAACATATTAATATGAGGCTTGCTAGTTGTTACTGTGAATTTGGTTTTAATAATCATTCTAAGAAGAGGAAAAACTTGTCTTATAAATCCGTTTACTGTATATACATATGCCGGCAATAATTTTGGAATTTATCTACAATATTATCATCCATATTTTTCCAAAATTCATACCGTTCACAGTGATTCCAATAATAATCAATGACACAAATCTTCATATAGCCTCTTTGTATATACTCCCGTTTTGCCTTTCAAGTTGAGTAATCATAAAAAAGTTCATAATCTAAAAAAAACTAATGATATTGACTATAACTACATTCATAAGCTCCAACTTTTCTTACTATTGTGCGTGCGTACTACTCATTGTACAACTTGTTATGTTTCGCAGGACACAAGATTAAAATTAATTTTCAAAGACACAATAATAACAAAAAAACTACATTTTCTGGCATCCCACCTAAATTTACTCTGTAATTGATAACGTATATATATCAACGGATCTATAATATGATGAAAAAATCTAGCAACAGTCACGTTACAAACTTCGCTGCTATTTGCTTTGTTCTTAAAAATCCAAACAGAAACATTATGATTAATATGGTATTTGATATGGGATAGAAAAATGAGAAGTATATATACATATACCCGGCTGTTATTCGGATATAACTGATTGATTACATTACATACATGCATACAAGATATAATACACAAATAAGGATCTATCTCACCTATAAATATTATACTAGTCTCAATGCTGTGATAACCTACTCCCAGAATTTCTTGAAATGATCGAGTATTATTTGAAAGGGTCTAAGGAACTGTAATGTAATTTATCAACAGACAGCTTAAAAACTGAAGCTTTTTACTGTCTGGAAAGGATTCTCCGTGTTTGGCCTTTGATTTTTCTGTGGTATACTAATTTCTTTCGGTTTCTTATAATTAACGTATAGTATATTCAATGACTACTTAATATTGTGTATGTACCATTTATTATGTAAACAATCTACATTTTTCTAATCATCTTTAAAAGCTTGAGATTTGTAATTCTGGTCAAAAGGAAACTGTACACAGAAAAAAAAATCTTTCATGGCTCTAAAGTTAAAGGGAAGCTGAGTTAATTCTAAGAACCATAATGTATAACCATGTACAAAATTTTGAGAAGTCTTAACAAAACTTAATGATGCGACTTCGACAACAGAAAAACCATAACTTGAGGATGTGAGCCGTTATATTTGCTAATTTACAATAAGTATGTTATGCTGGAACTGGTTAGCCACACAACAGCCATTTATCCGGTTTTACGCACAACTCTTCAAAAAAAAATTTTTTTTGGATCAGGTAAACAGGCGCACGTTTAGTTGTACTGTGTTGATCTTGTTCGTAAGAACCAAACAACTTTTTTAAGATGTAAGGAATATTATCAGGTTTTTATATCAAGCGATACCTTATCTGTGTGCAAACAAAATGTAGATTTTTCCTGGAAAAAATGAAACTGTTTGAAAACCATACTCGTTCAAAAAATGAATTCTTTTTTACAACGAACTAATGTACTTGATGAATGAAATTTTGTACTTTGTAATTTAATATGTGCTTTGTGACGGGATAGTAAAAGAGTGTCCGTATCATAATATATGCGTGATCAAAATTAGATTCATAGATGATGATGATGATCTAATATTCTAATATCACTGCTATTAAATCAACAAATCAAATCGTTCTTCTACGTCAGTTCACTAATCTTACAGTTTAGCTTAAGTTGAAATTTCCGATTCTTTCATTCATGTGTCGCTGACTACAATATCGGTATAATTGCTCTTTAAACTTAAAGTATTTAATGTTGTGTGGGCCATAATCATACAAAATTGTTTTATTTTACATGTGTTGATGTGCGTACGTGTGGTTACTAGTATTGGTTATTGTCAGGGCATAAGTTTATTTTTACTTTTGTAGATTCCTCCTAACGAAATAATCTTGGCACTGTAGCTCGTAACTATTAACAAATAAATAAATATAGTAACGTGGACGTATCTTATTAAATTTTGGTGATTAGTAGAAAAGTTGAGGATGTGATGTGTCATAAGTTAGTATTCCGAGTATTCCGTAATAGATAGATAGTTTAGTACAACATTAGTTAGCCATCAAGTACTTAGGGTTTACGACTTTAGATTTGAGATCCGACCCCGACCAAACATAACGAACAACGATCTTAACTTTGAAAATTTGGACGTCATTCAAGCATAAATGAAAGTGAAGTACATTTATAGGAAATAGTATGGTAGCAAAGTTCCTTGTTTGTAGCTTAAATTAAAATAGATTAATACATTACAAAACAAGAGATTACTATATCAGTCAGTATCAGTATTGCTTTGAGTCAGGTTCACATATCTCCAGCAAGAATGAAGAGTTTGGTTATCAATGTGTTAAAACCAATGAGAAGAAAATTCTACTTTTCTCGTTTCTAACACATTATTGTAGCATTGATAATAATGACAAAAGTGATATATCATGATTTTAATCAAGTGATTGTAGATTGGAATGTTCTTTATTCACTTTGTACACTAAAGCTGTGTGTAGTCAGGTGTTTAAAATTACATGGTATATCAAAACGTATGGAAAGGGGTGGAAAAGTTCCGTGAACCTGTTTATCCCTATACGGCAAGCTTTGTTTGAATTAAAGATTAGTTAGTGTTGGCAGTAAATAAGTATTTATGTATTGTATCCTATAATGTTATGTGATTGTAGGGATTTTGTAGTACGATTTCTTGCACGGACTAGTCAATCAACGGTGGTGATGAAAAACATATGAAAAATGTATAATACTATAAATAAGGTTTATTTTTCGGATGCCTGGGAGTGTATTGCAATGAGCGAAATCATGTATGTGTACACATCGACTAAATAAATATTATATATGATTAGAGAAAGTAATATTGTTCTTATAATTTTTACAAAGTTTCCTTTGATATCGTTTCTATTTAATGTGCGGCTGGTCTGAGACCATTATATTAGATTTGAGAATATTAACTAATTAATTACTACAATTATGGTTAATTCTAGTTACTGTCATTTTCATCTGTGTTTACAGATACAAATAATATATCATTATTATTTTACAAAATTACAAATTCATACGGTGGAAATACAATAAAGATTACTGGAGGACCTTTATCGCCCTTCTAAACAAGATAAACTGAACATGCTTTTGCCCTGTTTTTACTACTTCATTGAACATTCCATGCAACTTTTTGTAAGCTCATATTTACCATGAATTGCATTAATCTGCTGTCGGATAAATGGCATTAACTTTATGTGGATTATATGCATAAAAATCGAATGAAACTGGAGAGGAATTTGGTTTGGTGAGATGATTTTGATGCTAGGATGATTTCTGTAAGCCAATGAAATGTATGCAAAGTCACATCAGGTTACAAATCAGCGGTTACTTTATTAACAGTAAACTAATACACGATATACATATTCTAGTTGGATAAGTAGCACCATCCGTTACAATATTACAAATGACCTTTGTAAAAACTTATATTAAAAGTCTTATATCAAGACAATAGCACCATTTGAAAAGAAAACATCAACATATTTGAAAAACTATCCCTTCAAACTTGAAGTTACACCTTGACGTGCATCCTTCGCAGCAAATTTGCCATAAGTATCAAGTGCCTGGTAGACAATGTTGGTGATGTTGTCCAAGTCCAATGACCTGCCACTTGGAGCAGATTCCTTTATCCTTTGGAAGAGTCCTCCCAAAACGTCTCCTCCCATGATGAGCCTGGAAACTCCTAAGCAGGATACAAAAGCCACCAAGACAGCAACGACGGCCCAGAAAACTTGTCCAAAGTAGGCGGAAAGCTCCCATGCGGTTCCAGCATTGATTCCAAAGTATGGATACCATCCTGATCCGGTTCCTGACCCCCATCCTTCCCGGTTGCCGTTATAGACATCTCTGGGATAATTGGATCCTGAAATGACAAAAGATAATGCAAGTTTGAAATTTGTAATTTCGTTAGAAGATGAAGGTTCAGCCTGCAAAATTGTCGTGACTAAAAAAGAATACTACTAACCAGTGTAAGATGGGTGATAATTATTTGGAGCAAGCCCGGTAGATTGGTAAGGGTGTGGTTCGTCACTGTTTGAGGCTCAGCGGTATCAAGTTGGGAACCCAAAACTGCCTGGTCAGCACTACCTGGACCGTTCAAGGATTGCTGGTGATTAATGGGATGAGCATTCTGATTTCCTGCCACAGGCTGTTGTGATTTTACCGAAGAAAAGCAACAAGTGCTGGCAAAAACGAAGAACAAAACTGAAAACTTTAAAATTTCCATTTTATCACGGTAACTGTTTCGAGTTGGGGAGAGGAACAGTAAAACTTCACTTAGTGTTTCTTATGAAAACTCTGAGAACGGAATGTGACTAGTGAACTCAAGGTTCCTGCTTTTTAAATACTTGGAGCCACCAAGTATATTTTTGTACTTTTTAAGTTTAATGACCGGAGTACACTGCACATAAAACACCTGCATGGATTCATAAAGTTAAGCCTTTTTTTTGTATTATGTTCTTTAATGTTCACTGCCCTTTCGACACCTGACGAAGGTATTTTAAGCTTATCCTTTTTCAAAGCCCCCTAAACCTTAGAGAAACTTTCTCTTTTTTATTCATATGCCTGGACTTGTTAACAAAATCCCGCAATCCATTCCTGTACTTGAAATGCTTCACCTAGCTATGGCCTCAAGGGCTCCAAGGTGTCAGGGCCTTGAACTCTAAAAGTGTTATTTTTAGGATGAATACTTTTATGAAAGAACAAAATGCGCAGTTTTTTCACAGTTGGTATACTGTTGTCCTCTTTCCATGTAAGTAACAGGTAGATGGATTGAATATTCAATGGCTTTTATTACGAACAAACGAGTCCGCTTGACCGCTTTGACCTTTTGAAAGTATGAAAGGATTCTAAAAATATTTTGGAAGCTGAGTCAAAATGATTATAACCGAGTTTATACTTTTCTACCAAAACCAGTGATGTTTCACGTATACTTCTCATTTTTTTTACATTTCCTTGGACCAATGTAGGCAAATGATATTTATGCAATCAAGCAACCGTTTTTAGTGACACAACAAAACATGAAATTAGCCTTTCCAGTGCATACAAATTAGTATGCCAGTAATGCAGAGAATATAAGTAAAATCAAGATCTACGTATTCGATCATTCAGTTTCAAATGTACATTTTTATTTTTTTATTTATTTATTAAGCACCTTGAGAATAAACTACAAATAAATTACAATGGTTTTCTGAGCCTTATTAAAACAGTTTGTCAATAGCGTCAAGTACAATACTCATTTTCCTCAAGTCCAGCAAACTATCTTCCGGATCCTGCAAAGATCTAAAGTCCCACTTGATTTTGCCAGCCTTTTTCTGAACATAGGCAGGGGTGTCCATTCCATGAATCTTGATTAACTTAATGTAGGGTCTTAAGATCAGGACTAAAGCTAATGACATAATAATAAAACATCTAAATGTAAAAGAGTAAAATCTGAGCATAGGCACAATGGAAGAGCCAGTAAACTGAGCCAAGCCAGGGTGATCATCTGGATGTGGTTGAGGAATGCGGATTATAGGATGTCCATCAACCTCACCTGCTACCATTTTTCGATCGCTTCTAAAATTCAAATCAAATCCATTTTTGATACAACCCCGTTGTAGTTTTTACGCCTCCTAATATACTCAAATACCTTCAAGGATGTCAAGAATTTTGAAAAACAAGTCGATATTTTCCTTTGTGTTACTTTGATTAAAACTCCTCCTCTGGTTTTTATAGACGGGGAGAAATATTGACGGAAGTTGGAAGTATGTTATGAGAACATTTCCAGCTAGTAAAATTGTTATCAATCCAACCATAAAGTAAAGTTCACGGACCGCAATGTAGCTTCCTATATATGAGCTGCAAACAGGGAAATCAACGGGTTATAAGGTCCTCATTAAAGATTATGAATACTGAAAGCATAACCGAGTATCTTACTAAATTCCTGTGAATTGCGCAACAGCAGCTAGTTGATGAACTTCTGGGGCATGTTGACAATATACTGAAACTGAGAAGCCGATTATAATCCAGTAGAGGTAGGTTAGTTTTGACTTCATTTTATGGCTTTCATAGCCAGTAATTCCAAATCTTTCTTGTCATTGATGGCTTTCGGTATTCGAATGTCTTATTAATGCAACATCTCAGAATCCCTGTTTTATCTTGATTTATTTATACGGAGAGTGTAACCATAGTGGGTAACAGCGTAACAAATGTAACATATCATGGGAATTCCTTTTGAAGATGAGGAACTGTCTAGATTGAACTGGAAAAGTTTTGCAGGGATTCAACTAACGGCATTTAGGGTTAACCTAGTCCTAAGGCTCTAAGTACAGGTAACAAGCACTTCCTTACTATATATGAAATCACGTGGAAGTAGATGTGAAGGTACGTACAGTTATATTTAGCTCACGCGTGGTCCATGCAATTGTGCTATCCTAAGTATAGAAAATTGATTGGCTTGCTGTAGATATTCGACCTATCGATGAGTTATTAATTCAAATTTCCAGTACAAATAACTTCTACGCAAATATTATTTTGGTTTTCCACTATATTACATAGATCCACTATATTCTCTCAAGTTGTAGTAGAATAATTATTATGTCTGAAAGGAGCACCTGAAGTTAATGCTAAATCTGTGAAATACACAAATGGCAGTATTATTATAAAAAGATGCAATGCAGCAGAGCTACAACTCTAACTTTTCACATTAATATTAGAACACAACACACACACACACAGTTATCAATTTGCCCCATAAATTTGCATTCAACGGTTGCATTGTTCACTCGTTTTCACTAATGTATTTATAACTTCCATGCCACTCTTCAGACTCAATTGCTTGTATAATATTTTGCAGCCCGGATATCATTCCATCCACAAATTTGTCATGAGATGTTGACGTCAACTTCGGCAAGCTGCGTCTCCTCCTCCTCCTCTTTTTGTTGGGTGCAAACAAGCCGTAGAAAATTGGGGAGGTGATACTCGTGAAGAACAGATCAATGAACAAAAGCACAACGGTGATATATGATAGGAATCCAAATCCATAAAAAACTGCCTCCAACCCGAACTTGTTATCTATTCCTGTACTACGCTTAATGAGTAAAAAACCGTTCGCAATTAGTGAAAACCATTGATATGAGTTCAATCAGGGTATACCATGCTTAAAAGGAAACCCGACGACTAAATTACTGACCTGATTCCTTCAAAAACTAAATGCGTATCGTTGGGATCATATCGATCCATTGCTGCAATGTAATTTATGTAAAACTTTTTGATTCAAACTTTGATTCGAGATATTTTTCTCGGAAATTTTTGAACACAGATAAAACTGAAGATGAAAGATTGTCTATTGCCACTCAACAATAGCAATGAAAATGGGACTGTTCACAAACTGAGAAGGTTGCAAGTATATATAATCTTATGAGTGGTGAATTTCTTGGCGAATCCCGTTAGGACAAGGGATCCATTTACAGAACCATGAGGACTTGAAGAAAAATGCGACAAAGTGATATATAATAAGATGAGGCCTTTCATGTCGGAAAGAACGGTAACATTCTTATAATAACAATACTTCGCCTTTTATTTCATACGTTCGTCATAAATACTGTCATTACAAATGAGGATACAAAAGTAATTTTTTTTGTTGCTTATGTTTACTATATACAAGAGAGATTGATTCTGCATTACTGCTAAATAATCTGTAACGAAATGAATCTAAACGGGTAGTCTTAATTGCTAGACTGCTTAGGTTTTAGTTGAGCTTCTTTTGTTGCGTCAGCTCATTATATTTGTCCAAAGCATCAAACACCGCTGATGTGATGTCAGCCAAGGTCTCCAAGTTGATATTTCCAAAGTCCAAGGTTGGCATAAAACTTCTTGCTGCTTCCTTGACAATGGCGTAGTCTCCGAATCCACAAAGCCAAGCCAGAAGACCGAGAATGACCACAGCAATCACGATGAAGACAATGACACCCGTGATGACAACCACAACCCCTTCAACGCCCCAAGGCATCAATCCATACCAACTGTTAGGAACCTGTAATCAAAAATAAGATGAACGGTAACAACTTTCCTTTTCATGTGGTTGCAAAATTGTGCGTAGAGTCACAACTTGATCACAAATGCTCACAATTAACACTGAATAGCATAAAACACAAGGCTTACCAGGTATCCCTCAAAACCAGTTTGAATTGAGAATCCTGGATCGGGAAATCCTTGCATTCCATATGGCGGTGCGTATCCCCCTGGAGGAGCTGGACCACCGTAAGGTGCTAAGGCTGTGTCAAATCCACCAAAGCCACCACCACCGTAAGGATTTCCTGGCATTTGCCGTTCCTCAATTGTAGCGGATGCCACCATGCCCAAACAAATGGCGAGAAAGATAAATCCTTTGTTCGCCATTCTGCTTTTCAACTTTGAAAACTTTGTCACTGTCACAAAAAAAGCTGGAACTTGTAACGAACCAAGTTTGTTGATTTCTTCAAATTTTGTTGAATTTCTGAAAGCTCATTGGTTTGATAAAATTGTTGGAGTGCTTTGGGATGAGAATTTTAAGATTGAATGAATTGCAAAGAGGCCTGACGCAACTTTATATATGAGATACATTTCATCTCAGTAAGTGAGATTTTTCTAAAAATAATTAGGGACGCACAGGAATCGCATCTTCAGTAAGTGGTCTACCATTGTGCTAGTGGCTGCCAAGGAAGATGCTTGTGATGCTAGGAGTAGTGCACACGAGACACATATCCTCGCATTCACACACGTTCTCCTCTTTTTTTTGAAGACGTAATGTAAAATTATGCCATGTGATTATTATTACATGAGTATTTAGGTTACGTGTCCAGTGAGAGCAGTAGGTTAGTCAGTAAATAAAAGGATTAAAAGCCGGTCATTCTTGGAAGGAACCCTTTGCATGCTTTCCACCTGAAATCAGGACATTCAAAGAGGAACCGTAAGGGAAGAGCCCAGATTCAATACACAATGACACTATAATATTAATGGCATCACATCACCTTGTTGCAAATAACGGGTTTTCTCACGCCGTGTTTGAAGTTGCTCATCTCTTTCTCCACCAATTTCTCTACTTGCTCTCTATTGTCAAAAACAACCCCTCTTCACTAATTCAGGTGGGTTTGTTGGGCCTTAACGACGGTTTTTCACCTAATTTGGGACGCGGAATTCATGGAATGCTAGCCAGGTCGAAAGTGAGTACCAGGTGAAAGACAGCCGAATGGTCAGGTAGAAATGACCTACATCTTTGAATGGTAAATACGATTCGTATCACTTGTCCCTATGTTTCATCATTGTTTCATTATATTTTGGTTTTATTTTTATTTGACCTTAATTCCAGGCGAGCATAATTGTAACAAGTTATTTGTCCCTACCTGTGTCTCACAAGAGACTGTAGATGCCCTACATTCTTTCGCTTTCGTTTTCATGGCTCACTTTCACTTTGACTCATTCTGACTCTTCTCAACTGTCTGAGCTGAGGCATGAGGCTTTTGATGGAGGATAATGGTTTATCAAAGATATACAAGTGAGTGCGACAGGTTCTTGCGTCGCTGATGCAATTTGTTGCATTTGGGAATATCATGATACAAATTTCGTGTGCTTAATATACAAGGACATTGATGAGTTGTGATTCATTTCGCTGTCATGTTGCTGGTTGGTATGAAATCAAACAAAATGCTTCGTAGATGAACTTGTGTTCAGAAATCAAACTTATTTGTATAATTCAGTGCATAATTAATTATTTTATTAACAAGTTATGGAAACTCATGGCCCGTGAAGTTAAATTTAATTCCAGTTAAAATTCATAATCGAATTTTAATAAATTACTTTACTATGAATTCAGCACAAACTCATTCATACAGTTTGTGTTGAAGTTTCAATAACGGTCTCTGCAACTTCGAGTTAAACAAAAAAAAACACTGAAAAACTTCATGAACACAAGTATTGGGACAGAAAAGTATTACAAGAAAATACAGTTAAACCGGTCGGATAAAGGCAACAAAGGCTCGTACCACTGATCATGCATAGTGGCAGCATCTTGGTACACATATCGCACCCTTTTTCCCTATATAAACATCTCCTTCCCTGATCTCCCACCTTTCATTAAGTTTAGGACAGAAAGGTGAAGGACAATGTTAGCGAATGCTCGTCACTACTAAATAAAAATTAAATACAAATTAGTAGAAATCGCAATGGGTCCCAATTACTTAATGGCACTAATGTGCCTCGTCACATCTCTAGTTAATACCAGTGCTAGCAGTATAGGGAAAGCAATGTATACACATCCTCGAATCCCATTATCATCATTTTTATACAAAGGCAAACAGAGATACCCATCCTTATTTCAAAGACAGAATGAAGATTCGAATCAATTTTCAGTGACTTCATATGATAACGAGCTAGTTGTGCAAAATCAGACCAGTGCATCAGTGCAATCGACAGCCAATGTCAACCAGTACGAGCACGTCAATCTTGGTGATCCCCAGGATGTTGGCTACTACACTCCTACTACATCATCCAACAATTATGGCGTGGTCAACTCAGAAGATAGCGTGTACTACCCTGCTACTAATATCAACAACAACAATTTTGACACAGTTAGCCCATCTGCAACTAGCTATTATCCTAGTGGGACTAGTAGCAACAGCAATGGTTACGACACAGGAAGCTCTCAAGAGAGTATCTACTACCCTGCAGCGTCTCAGGCGACTTCGGAAAATGAGCAGCAATCAACGCCAAGCTACCTAGTATCATATGAACCTTCTAATCCAACGTTTGGATCAGAATCCTTTGAGTCCCCAAATCCGACACTTGGCTCTGAGTCCTATGTGTCTCCAAATCTAAATCCAACGTATGGCTCGGAACCCTATGATTCATCCAACAATGTCTACACAACTGTTCCATATGATTCATCCAATAATGAATACACCTCTGTACCATATGAATCGGCAACTCCAGCATACTCCAGTTATTCCAGCCAATCTAATGAAATACTACCTCCGAATGAACCAACAGTTTATGACACTACTCCGTCAACATACTACAACAGCCCCGTGTATTATGAAAGCTCTACTACTGACTCATTTGGAGATGATAGTAATAATCAGCCAATTATAGACCCATATCAAGAGCTCACGTACTCAAGTCCTCAAGTTACAGAAGAGGAACTGATGGAGAGTGCCTCAGATCCTCTTGTTGTAATTTATAGTCCAGCTGACTCAAATGGTGGTGGTGGTTATCAACAGGGACCCCAAGGTGGAAGACCCCAACAAGGTGGAGGACCGCAAGGTGGAGGATTTCAACGACCACCCAGTGGGAACAATGGATTGTTTGGTGTTCCACCAGTTGATGATGGGATGGATGGGATGGATGACGATACGCAATTCGGCTCTCCAGATGATGATACAATGATGACTTCTCCTGGTAATTCAGGTGGTGGTGGTGACGCACCTGATGATGACATGATGATGGAAATGATGCCACCACCTGTTGACCCTACTGCAGACGACAATAACCCCCTCAACTTTCTCAATATGGTGGGGAGTGATTTTCAACCTGGAAGATTGGTCAATATATTCTTTGGATTGTTCATTATGTTGTTTATGATCATTTTGCATGGATATGCGTTGTGGATATTGGGTATTGCTTTCTTGCCAGGAACTAGATCTCTAAACCAGTGGGAAGTCAACTATGACAAAGTAGAGAGTGCATGTAGTCTCATCCTTGATGCTATTGAGTACTGGGAAAATAGGGTGGAATAGCAATATGTAAACTAGACATTTTTACTTATTTATTTATTAGAATAATTTTTAACTTAACCATAAGCTGTAATTTATAATATGTACGGTGTATCGCATATATTTAAAAATTATTTATTCAAACCCGAAGAAATTCGCAGAATCCCAAACTGTTTGGTGCAACTTAAGTAAAATACTTCTCATGCAAATAAAACCAATAAACCATTTTATTATACGATTATGAAACAAGAGTTTACTCAAATTATTCATGCTCATACACAGTCAATTTGCAATGTGTTATTTGCATAAAGTCGAAAGCCATTCCATTTAGACCATCATGGAGAGCTCGACTCCAGTTTAAGTTCAGGTCTGAGTTCTAATGCATGAAACCATATTGTTAGTAAGTGGCTGAGCTGCAAAGGTTACAATAGTTCAGTGTACGCGAAAGAAAGCGGATTTTTTATTTGTTCAAACTTTTTTTAAAGTCATAATGAAGGGTTTAACAACGCTGTCGGTTTTTGCCTTTTTTTACCTCGTCATCATCATTCTTTTTAATGGTAAGCTCCTAATTTATTAAAGTAAAGTGATTCTTCTTATATTTACCTACAACCAGAAACCAGCATTCTGTGAACAAGCATTTTAAACTCCTTTCGAAAGCACATTAGTGTAATATAAAGTTTTAGAATTTAGTACCCGACTGAATTTCCACATTCAAACAAATATGCAGTTTTCAATCTTCGCAAAGTAATAAAAATTGATACTGGTAGATTTAGCCCATCAGAGTTTCTGTGAATTTGAGAGTTTAGGGGGAATGGGATTTCCACATGCCACTTAAGAAAGGTGTGAGTAGTGAGCGTCCATCCTTCATTCATTTCCTTTGTAGCAGGTGTAAACTATCATTAACTTTACAGAAGCTGCCGGAGAGCCCAGAGGGGTTGAAGAAGACGACAAGAATATAGGGCAGCCAAGTTCCCCAGGAAAACAACCTGAGCAAAAGGTGGAGAAGCTCGTAAATGGGACAAATCTCAACGCTACAAAAGTACCTGCAGCAAACCAAGCTAAATTTGGAAATGTCGCGACGGAACAGCACCCCGCACAAAAAGGTAAAACTCTCAGCTTAATAATCTACATTTCCCTACTCCATAATTTATGGCATGTGGGACATGCCTCATGATTTCTAAGTTATAAAGCAACGCATCCAAGCTCAAGAATGAAGAAATGTAAAAGGCAATACAATGGGATATAAAATTTAATGATATCTTGGGATACATACTTGATAATATTCAATGCAGTGTGTCACTGTCCCTACTTTGGGTTCAAAGAAAACAAGAGAGTTTAGGAAGTTTGGTATGCCTGACTGATTGGGAGTAGAAGAGAGGACACGTCTTATTTTGAATAATATAATTCCATGCAAATGAGCCAACTTGCATTCAGCTAAATTATTTATCATGCTTTGTAGGCAACAAGGGATCGTCATCCAATGAAAAAGTTCGTGCAGCTTCTTCTAACGCAAACCAGAAAAATGATACGAATCCTTTGGCCGATCTTTTCCAAATTAGTGACCCAACCATGAGAACTACATTGGGTGCTATATATGGTGCTTACAACGGAAATGATCAATGTTCCAGGAAGGCTTTTTGTATGATGGGAAACTACATGAGGGATATGCCTGGACGAGATGTGCTATTTTTGTATGCTTTTTTTACTATCCAATATATTTTGCTTTCTAAATAACAATCCGCAACTGATAACACTTCATTGTTTAACGATTTTTAAAGATTTATGGGCAACTACATTCCCCAGGAGTATAGTCTGTACTATGCCATCTTCAAAGCTGCCGTCCTATATGGACAAAACTGCAGCGTGTATGTTTGCGTTCCAGATCCAGTGGATAGCAATAATGCAGCTACATCTGCTCGTCCCAGTCCTACTTCTCCAAATTTTAATGCTGAGGCACCACCTCGTTAAAAATAGTGTGCTGCTTTAGTACCTTATTCTTAGTCATTTGTATAAATCTGAAAAACGCCTTAAATTTCGCTTTAGTCTCGCATAAGCTGTAAAAACTATTAGATAATCGATTCAGTAACAAATTTAGGAACTGGAAGTATTGTGTAGTATCTTTGTTTTATACATGATCATCATTTTGAAATAAATCAAACCTTATCTAATTGGTTCCTAAACAAAATTATATGTAAACATGCACGCAGGCACGCCATTTCAAGACTAAATCATTGAATATTCTTGTGTGAAAGCTACATAATAATTTATATTCAACGAAAAAAAAGAAAACAGATTCGGAGTTCAGGTCACCTTTCATGAAATGCATCTATTTTGAAGGTTTACGTTCATTGTTTAGAGAGTCTCCCATCCAAAAATAACTTTCCCCTTCACTATCAATTCATTAATGTTTATCATCATCTCCTGTACTAATTTTCCATAACAATGGAAAAAACGATGTACACTGGAAGGATGAAGGATCATCTTTGTAGAAACAAAACTTTCATTGCACCTGTCATGCAATCTTTGGCACTTTGCTTTGTATGGCTAGCATAACATAATGGAATGACATACGTAAGCCGAGGATGATGGGGCACATTTTCCGACTAGGTATATAGTCAAGGAAGATTCAGAGTCCTTTTCAGATTTGACACCATTCTAAAAGGTTTAAAGCCACATAAAGTACCCCCGCAGCTTGACAGTCTACTACTTCAAGCCTTCATAGGCAGACGAGCCTTATTCTAGTGCTAGAAAGTGAGCAACCATCATCAACGCTTGTGAAATCGTTCAGAAATTGTTTATACAATCTAATCTATCGGCAACATGAGGGCCCATCTGAAACATCAGTGTCTCCTCCTCGTCTTCTCCATAATCCTTACCACATTCGCTTTAAGTGCTTCCGCTGGCCCGGCTAAAGATAAGAAAAAACTTTACGACAAGCTTCGGAATGCCCTAAATCAAACGGAGGTGGTGGAGGAGGCCAGCAACAGCACCGTTACAGCAACGGAGGCAAAATTGGAGAATGCAACTGCTTCAGCAGTTCCCGATGCCAAAGTTGTTGAAGATAAGGAAAACGCTCCGGACAAAACTGAGACTGAGGAGGCTGAAGAGGCTCCAGAAGATGAAAAGAAGGATGATGATGAGGAGAAACCTTCCACTGAAGTACAAAAGGTGGACAGCCAGCCTTCTGGCTATCTTAGTAAGAACCATTAGAATTAACGTAGGTTTAATTTATTATACGTGATTGTAATTGCATTCCATATTTGTTTTCAGTCAAACTGAAATCAGTGCTGAAGCGCATGTTTGACATGTTCGGCTTCCGTCAAAGGCAAAAGAAGGAAGGTCGTCAGAATCGAATGTTGAAGGATGATGATGCTTATGCCTACAATGGTCTGGAATACGAATACTTCCGGGATGATATTCGTACCACTGTTGGAGCCGTGCTTGGAGAGAAGGAGTGCATTCAAAAAATCGTTTGTGGTGCTGGCTCTTACTTGCGCACAGTTAATGGAAAGAACGTTATCTTGACGTAAGTATCATGAAAAAGAAAATGCAAAAAACCCACTTTTTATTATAATTGGTTAGTTGGATCATTGCTAATTCACATGATGTTATACTTTTCAGAATTTTGGAAAACGTCACTCCCACCGCATGGATGGACACAATGGACGTCTTGAAAAAGTCTGCTATTACTGATGGGGACTGCGAATACAAATGTCTTGAGGGAGACGAGGAGGAGCATCTTCAATAATATGTCTTTTATTCCAGTATTCTTTATTTCACACATTTATATCCAAAAACCATATTATTTATTAGTATGTAGTTTGACATAGCGACTGACTCATTCATGAGTTTTTAATTTTCATTCACGACACGACATTGTGCTCTCACTACCAAATTATTAATAAATAATTAGTAAAAGTCAAATAATATCTTCCAAGCATACTCTTTTTTACATTATAAGTGGGGGAATATGCATTTTCACAAAAATCTTTACTGGATAGAGACTGCGCGATTTCTTGGTGGCATAACTTCAAAGACTATGCAAAAATCATAAGCATCCTTCCTTTGTTCTTTACTTAATCGACATCGTCACCCGCACTAAATACATACACAACTGTCAGTATCAGAAATCTAATTAGTGTGATGAAGATATGAATGTCTTAAAGCATACCAAATAGATACAGGGTAAGTGCACGTTACACAACACCAAAAATCCTTTTCATAATATATGCACAGAAAGTCAATGTGTTACCATGCTCGCAACATGTGTTCATTCCTTGTAGTATAGTGTGTTACTTGGCTTTTGGAATATTGGGTATGTATAGGTTAGGTGATCCGGGTGATCGCAGACAGGACAGCATCATCAGCCGGTGCTCCTTTCTTTTAATTCACCTTTTGTCATTTGTGGGCGTCATTCTAAATGATATAAAATTTTGTCATATCCCTGACATTATTTAGGGAACTCTTTTATTGTATTTTTGTACTTTTGTAGAAAGATAGATACATTTTAATGCAGTTCAACCAGTGGAGACACGTTTCCAATTTCTTGAGTCTTGCTGGTTTGAGGACAGAAAGACTCTCGTCACTTGTCACAAGAAAGCTACACGGGCTTTCAGGTAATTTAATTAAATATTAATTGGTACGTTTATATAATCTTTATTAATTAATTAGTAGGATTTGAAGCGTAATCGAAAAATTACTATTGTTTTTTAGGGACAAGAGTTGTTACGATTAACAACTTAAGCTTTAATTACCCAAAGCTTGAAGTATTGAGCAGATCAATCATGGCAACCGCTGGAGATTCAGAGACTAAAGGTAATTGGATTGTGTTCCTTGTTCACAGTTGTTCATGTCCTGAAATCATGCAGCTGTCCTACATTTTATTGTGTTATCAGAAAACGCTTTTATCTATTTAGTAGTCATTGATGTCGCGAAAAGAAGTATGATTGAGCATTGACATTTTCTTTGCCTATTTAAATTAGGCTTCCGTATTGGACTGGTTCAGATGGATGTTACAGAATATAAAAATTATAACCTATCTGTTGCAACCTCATTGATCAAAGAGGCTGTTGCTGGAGGAGCGAAAGTGGTTGCGTTACCAGAATGTTTCAATTCTCCTTATGGCATTCGTAGGTTTAAAAATGTTTATATGACAGTTAAGTTGGATGTAGTATAATGGATTCCTAGTGAATAATTTGTTTTGAATACTTATAGAACACTTCAAGGAATTTGCAGAGAAGGTACCTGGCGGCGTGTCATCAATGCTAATGAGTGCTCTTGCTGCTGACTTCAAAGTTTATATCATTGCTGGCTCCGTTCCCGAACTTGGGGACGATGGAAAACTGTACAATACCTGTCTCATTTTCGGGCCCAAGGGTGAACTCTTAGGAAAGCACAGGAAGATTCACTTGTTCGACATCGATGTCCCTGGAAAAATCAGGTTTCAAGAATCTGAAGTTCTGACTGGAGGAAATAGTCTAACAATTGTTGAGACTGAATGGTGCAAAATTGGTGTGGGAATTTGCTACGACATGCGCTTCCCAGAATTAGCTCAAATTTATCGTCAAAAAGGCTGTGATTTACTGGTTTACCCAGGAGCTTTTAACATGACAACGGGACCTGCTCACTGGAAGCTTCTGCAGCAAGCTCGGGCTTTGGATAATCAGGTAACATTTACTTTACTGGCAATGAGTTCAAGTCCCGTATTGGAGCCTCAACTAAAATCCTTTGCCTACAACTAGGTTTACGTTGCGACGATCTCTCCAGCCAGGAATGAGAAGGCAGGCTACGTGGCGTGGGGTCATTCAATGGTGGTCAACCCATGGGGAGCTGTTGTCGTTGAAGCTGAAGAGGAGCAAAAAGTCGTTTTTGCTGATATTGGTAAGAACAATGAACTCATCTCTCTAATTCTTGACAAACTCCCATTCATCATAATACACATTAGCCATCTCATCATAACATACATGTCTTGTTATGTAACTTTAGATTTGGCCTACATGCAACAAGTCCGGAGTCAGATTCCAGTGTCAACTCAAAAACGAACTGATCTCTACCAGTTAGCATCTTCAAAAGACGCATGATCTAATTCAAATCAAATTAACCAGATTTATATTGTTTATTACTCTGTTATATTCTTAAAATAAATGACTTAAGGAACAAACTCGGCTTCTAGCCTAATTTTATATGCAACTAATTTACAACTGCATTCATACATCATAAAAAAGTCATTCAGTGTGTATATGCTGGTGGCTCACACAGCCAGCACTAGTCTCTCCCCACTGTTTCCCCCTTGATAGAGCGGCTGGGCCTACAGAAAGTTGTTTTGTTTTGGGTATACATTCATCTGTGATATTAGGATTTTACGTTTTCTTCAAATTTCAACTTTAAGTATTAAATATTAGTTAACGATTTTGGTCTTCCCTTATCCATTTTAACTATTACTACATTTGTGTTTGTCAGTTACTATCAAAAATGCGTCGTGGGGTCGGCTACAAAGCCGCGGACAAGAAGAAGTTCGCGGATAAGATGTACAACAAAAAGGGGACTGAAATTGATAAGGAAGCTGTTCAAAAAGTAGGTTTTTTCTCATTTTCAAACCAGTATCAGTTGATAAGTGCCTTTTTGTGGTGAAATACTAACTACTTTTTATTTTTACAGCTTCATGGTTCATTGGGTGAGCTAAAGCAGAAGCTGCAATGGTTTGCTGCTAAACATCAAATTGTTCTGCAAACGGATCCAGTATTTCGTCAAGAGTTTATTCAGATGTGTGTATCCATCGGGGTGGATCCTATCAACTCATCGAAAAGTAATTAATACAAAGTAATTTGTATGATTTGCAGTAGTCATATTTTATGTATATTAATTACACGCCTTTGATTTGTTCCTTATGACAGGTTTCTGGACTGAATATCTGGGTGTCGGATCATACTACTACATGCTGGCAGTTCAGTCTATTGAAATAATTTTAGCTGGAGCTGGTCGCCACGGTGGCGTCATGAAGTTGGTTGACTTGTGGCGTAAGTTGGAAAAGGACAAGCCAACGTTCTTAAGAGATACTGAGATATCTTTGTAAGTGATTGTCACAAATTACGGTACCGGATATACATTATAACCCGGCTAAATGAGTTTTCTGCATATTCGGATTCAGCATAAAATTCTGCATAGGATAGAAAAACTCCGAAGTCTGAACTCGCAAAACCCAAGTTTTAAAAAATTCCTAAAGATTTTTTCGGCTCGGGCGGTCAATGGGCGACATGCTTATTTGGAGTGCCATTTTAAGTGGGTGGCCATACTGCTGGCGGCCTGGTCAAGGTGTCTAAGGGGAAGAGTTGTAGAATATTTTAGATTAAAAAACAAAAATGTAGTATTTTTTGTTTTCGAATTACAGGGCATTGAAAAACACCAAAAAATTAGTCATTTTTGGTCAGGCAGGAACCAGGCACTGAATAGTGACCAGTTATATGGTAATAAAGTGACCCCAACTTGAATGTGACTAGTGTATAAAAAACTACTTCTATGAATGTAAGTATAATAGGCCACCTACAACAACACCAATCAACATATAAGTGACTATAGTCATACCCCCTGGGGGAGGTGACCTTGGGGTCACAAAATCAAAATGGCCCTTGAGACCAGAAACTCGACATGCATGTATTATAGCACTCACTGAGTGTCACTTAGATTCGTAGAAATAGTTTTGTTTACATACTAGTCACATTAAAGGTGGGGGTTCTATATTACCATATAACTGGTCAATTCAGTGACTGGTTCCTGACTGACTGAAAATGACTGTTTTTTAGGTGTTTTTCAAGACCTTGTAATTCGAAAATAAAAAATAATACATTTTGTTTTTTGAAATAAAATATTCCGCAACTCTTCCCTTTCCATAGAAACCTTGATGAGGGCTCCAGCGATATGGCCACCCACTTAAAATGGCACTCCAAAAAAGCATGTCGCCCATTGACCGCCCGAGCCGAAAAAAATCTTTAGGAATTTTTAAAACTTGGGTTTGCGAGTTGAGAGTTCGGATTTTTTCTATCCTATGAAGAATTTTATGCTGAGTCCGAATATGCAGAACCTTCAACTTTCTTCTGGAGCACGAAAAGTTCCCCAAGCTTACGTCTCTCACTTTAACTGACGACGAGCGTGAGCCAGGTTGCTGAAAATTCTGCTGGAGAGATCTCCGGTTTCATCTTGCTCCGTTCGCAGGAAAGCTGGTTGAGCTCCATCTGGATCTCCACTTTCGTTCCACATTACGGACACCAGAATAAATCGTCGAGCGAGCGGAAAGGTCTTCCAATTCGAAGGAAAGCAGTATCTCAACGAGTTCCGGTGGTCGACCGCAGGCATTGTCTTCACAAATCTGAAAACGTTGTCCATCCGGACTTCCATGATTGTGGAGGGAGGAGGAATCCATCAGAGAGATGCTTAGATGTGTTCCCAACTGGGAGATACTCAATTTGATCTTGGATGAGAGTG